>QAXD01000007.1:895664-907503 GCA_004335575.1 Haematococcus sp. NG2
CCCTTTCCCCTCCCCAGCCCCTCCCCAAGCCCCAAGCAGCCCAGCTGCTGAGCCGGAGCCCACTACGCTGCTCATCACACTGTCACAGGCCAGCGGTACAGCCACACTGTCAGCAGTACAAGCGATCGTGGAGGCCTCAGAGCGGGCAGTGCCTCGCGTGCTGAGCGAGAAGATGAAAGGACACGGGGAGAAGGCGAACGGGCTTTGGGAGAAGGTGAAGGGACCCGCCTCAGGCGGGCGGCCGACAGGCGGGCCTGACACAGAGCTTACTGCACGACGTACTGCCCGGCGGTTGGCCCAGTCAACTGCCACCCCAAGCCCTCCTGGCCCGCTGTACCGCTTCAACGCTGCCGGCTGTACCGCCCTTGCCAGCATCGCGACGCGCGCACTTGTGGCCGCGGTAAACGGCAGTACAGGCAGTACGGTCAACGGCCCTGCCGGGGATGATTTTTCAGATGAGCAGCTGGCTGCAGCCGGCCTGTCTGTGCCATGCTTGTGCATCACCCCCAACCGCAACTTTCTGATGGCCGTGTGCGTCTTCAACTCAGTAGAACAAGCCACGGCCGCCACCACTGTGCTGGCCACACAGCCTCCAGTGGCCACCAACTCGGGTGATGCAACAGCCGGCTTTGCGCAGAGCGTCTTCCAGGCCTGGGGAGGCTCTTGTACTCTGTCCCTTCGCTTCACGGTGCTGCAAACGTCCACGTATGTGCAGGGCTGTGCTCCACCCCGCCCTCCACCTGCCACGCTCCCAGGTCCAAACCCACCACCTCCCAGCCCCAAGCTTCCTTCCCCACCCAGCCCATTGCCTGCATTCCCACTTCCAGCCCCTTCCAACATCCCTACGAACCCTGCACCCTTCCCTCCCTGGGAGGTCCCGCATCCCACCCCCGTCCCTGCCCCTGTCCCCCTCTGCCTCCCCGGCCCCTTCCCCCTTCTCCACCCCTTTCTCAGCTCCCTCACCCTCTCCACCATCCCCTTCTTCTGGCCAGCCTGGCCCTCCTACACCCCCTCCTGCATCTGCCTTGAGGATCCTAACAAAGGAACGTGCCTCAGGTAAGTTTCTGGTCTGAGGGTTTGGGTTTAGGGACCCTTGCCCACCTTCATCTCATTCTCTCATCACCACGCCTGCCACTGCACTGCTGTTCCTGTGCACAACATCTGCTCTTATTGCCAGCACTGACAAGCTGCGGAGACAATTACGTGCACTTGCATGCAGCCACCCTACGTGTACACAGCATGCAGCCATCGCAAGCTCACACACACAGCTGGCACCTGAGCTTTCAGGTGCCTCCTTCAAGACTGCAACGTGTGCAATCTGTGCTTCAACGCCTTCACCCTGCAGGCTTGGTGCGCGCAGAAGCCCTCGTCCTGACCCAGCCTCTGCCATCAACCCGCATCCTGCCGTTCCAGCCTGCCCAGATCACACCTCTGGCTGCGCAAGACACGGGGAGTTATGTATCCTCTTCCTCCTCCTCCTCCTCCTCCTCCAGCTCGTCAGGTGGGAGTTTGTTGGGCAGGTGGTGGTGGGTGGTGACAGCTTAGGGTCTAGAATGTGTAGGGTTTAGGCCATTAGGGTTCGGGGTATGACGTATGCCACATTAGAGCCCACTGTCCTTTACTAAGTCCCTTACTAAGCTAGTAGCTGTGCTCAAGCCCGCTGACCCATAGCAACTGCACAGCGATCGCACGCCAGGCCCTGCGCTGACACACCTGTGCTGTGGGCTGATGGCGCCCCTGGCACCTGCCTTCTGCTCACCTGCATGCCCCTGTGACAGTAAAACGCATCACAACGGAAGAGGTTCGCCAAGCAGCTGAGAGCTGTGATACGCCGCTGTATGTAAGAGAAGAGTTTCAATCTCTCCATAACATACCATATGATGATATGAGAGATGACATGCATTGCAGGGGGTGGTGGCCGGCGGCTGCTTGGAGGGTTGAGCCACAGCCAGGCAGCCACAGGGGCCACAGCCACCAGCATGCGCCGCCTGTCCGAGGTGTTTGCCCCTGACGACCGGCAGCGGTGCCCCAGGAACACGTACCCTTACTCTGCAGTGGGGCAGGTGGACTCAGTGGTCGTGCCTCAGGCCAGCTCCGTCAGTGCCGGCAGCAACAGCAGCAGCAGCGGCGCCGCAGCAGCCACACCCATTTACACCCAGTGCTCAGGGTCCCTCATAGCAGCTGATGTGGTGCTCACTGCTGCGCACTGCGTGTACAACAAGCAGGTGCGTGGGTGTTGAGGGGGCACAGGCCATGCCTGTGACAGGCATTGTGTGCAGCGGTCTATGCGCAAAACTGCAGATGCCACCAGCATAACTGCTGCTTGTGCGGGCTCCGCCAGCTGCATCGATGTGAAAGGACGCATAGGCAGTCAGCTTTTACTGCCTGATGAGTCCCAAGCGCACCCAGGCTCAGGCCATGTGCCATGACTGGAAACTTCGGGGATGAAATGCAACTGATGGTGTGCTGGGAGTGAACAATGTGTTACCCATCTGATGTGCTGCATGCGCGTGCGTTGACTTGGCAATTGCAGTTCGGTCTGTGGGCGAACAACATTTCGTTCGCGCCCGGCCGTTACTATGGTGTCGTGGATGCAAGAACTGGCGAGGTGGGGGCGATCAATCCTCTTGGGCTGGCTGGCTGGAAGACCGCCACCATCTTCAGTAAGTGCTGGAAGCAGTGCAATGCCAGTTGAGGGTGTGATGGGGGGTTTGCTCAGCCACTGGCTGCTGCATCTAGCCACTGCTGTTCCTTCTTGCTGCTGGTGCAACGTGACTGCACTGCCATGTGTTTGGGCCATGCCTCTGGGGCGGGCGAGGTCGAGTTGCCACTGGTTGGCAGCTCGGCGGCTCCCTACATAGCAAGCGCCTGCATGTTGTCAGCTGCGCATGTCAAACTGTAGAGCCATGGCTTCCAGGCTGCGCAGCCACCCAGCGGAACTGTTGTGATGGACCCTACAGGTGCATACGCTGAGGGCGGGGAGCTGGATATGCAGCTGTACGACTTGGCTCTTGTACAGCTGGATGAGCCCTTGGGCCAGCTAGCTGGGTGGCTGGGCGTACTGCCCACATGTGAGGCAGGCAGTACAGGCGGTACCACACAGGGCAGTACAACGCGTGGGGCTGGTAGCAGCGGAGGCAGCGCGCAAGCTACAAGTGTGACAGTGCAAGCGGTGCTGCCGTCACAAGTGACAACCTTGCAGATGATTGGGTACCCTGCCACTTTCCAGGACGCATCAGCCACATGCGTGCAGACGCAGTGCAGCGTGACCTTCGCAAAGGGCGGCGCAGGGGAAGGCAGCTCGGAGCAAGTGACTGGAGGCGGGGGCAGCACAGCCGTGGTCAATACGTGTGACAGCCAGCTGATGTATCACACGTGTGATGCTGAGAAAGGTAGGTGCGGGCGCAACCCTACAAGCCAGGAACATGCAGGAACATGTACGATAATACATTGGTCGAATTCTTACACTCGCTTCAGGGAGCATGTAGGTGGTGGGTACCAGAAGCGTTGGGTGCTGTGCTTTGCGCGCTGTGTGACTTTTACTGGCAGAGCGTGCAAGTTAGGACGAAAGACGTGCGTGGCCAGCCCACACGTTCACACACATTCCGCGCCTGCACAGTTACCAAACAAATGTGCGCTGCTGTACGGGCACGAGCACGCAGGGCAAAGCGGGAGCCCCATGCTGCAGCAGCTGCTCTTCTCATGTGATGCGTCAGTAGATCCCAAGGTGTCCTGCACAAGTACTGGGCTCTCCACCGGGCCATTCGTGCAGGCGGTGCTCACAGCTCAGGTGCGCGAGGGTGGTGCAGATGCAATGAACAGTGGAGGTCGCAAGGTGTGGATGTTGATGGGATGCTCGCACCACCTGCACCTGCGCGCACGTGGCTGTGCGCCATCATCCCCCAGTGCCCTTCATGTGGTGCCTTGTGGACCCCTTTATCCTGAGCCTTTATGCTGAGCCTGTCAATGCTGAGCCTGTCCTGCACCTGAGTGGTGGACGTGCATTTTGTTTGTTGCTGTGCCCTGCATGCAGATCATGGTGGCGGGAGTGGGCACACTGAACACAGCAGTCAGAATCACGCCCGAATATGCAGCCGCCTTCAGCATCCTAATGCAGCGCATGACAGCGCAGTAAGCACACTGCTCACGTTGTTTTTCATGTGAATAGCCTGTGCATACCGTTGATGGACTGTACCCACATTTCATGATACCGTACTGATCAATATCAACAGTGTTGAAGTAATGTCAGACGTTCCTAATGGTACACGGTCTGTGTTCCCATGTAAAGTGATCCCTGAGTCCAAGCTAGAGTCGCAGTAATATGATCTTCTGCGGTTGGCCCCATGCATGCAACTCACTGCCTCAGCAGCAGCCTCCCACGACAATCCCCAGGCACCCAGGTGACTGTGGTGCCAGCCCTGTGCAAGCACTGCCATGTGGACAGTCTGCCAAACCCATCACAGTGCGCCTCAGATGATCATATGCCCATATCTTGTTACTTGTTTGCAGTGTTGCAGTGTCATCCCCTACCCCAGAACTGGCTCTGCATCAAACTGTCTTGCCTGAAACATGCGTGGCCTGCCTACAAGTGCGTGCAGCAGCTGTTTGCCTTCTTGGCCTGCTTGTAGAACATCTGTGATGCGAGCGACAGGTCGTTTGACTTGTCCACCAGGGCGTCCAGCTTCTCACCGCGCCGCAGCACACTGTCAATGGTCTGGTGCAGCACGATCTTGGTCTCGTCTGCAGACAGTGGATGGCAGCAACATACAGCATTGCTCATGCCGGGTTGAAATAAGGAGCTCAGGAGAAATAGATATGTGCACCACCTATTCTGACATGTGTAGCTGAGCTGCTCCAGACACATGATGCTTGCGCTTGCGTGCTGGTGCCCTACAGAAGGGTTTGCACCCGCCATCCATGCAACCCGATGGCTGTGGAGGTTATGCACCCCAGCATCATGCAAGTCTTGATGTGTGCACCATCATTTTACTCACCAAGGTCCTTCTGAATTTTGGCAATCTTGTCTGCTTGTGTGTGGTCCTGAGAACAAGCAAACCAGTATGGGCATGTGTTGCATGCACACGCCAAGCAGTCAAAGAACACCGAACTGTGCAGGTGGGCTACAGCCACATGCCATGGCTAGCCGGGCCTGCCCACATCGCAAGCAGCTCCAAGCACACAATGTGCGGGTGCTGTGCATGCTGCCCATGCGCCCATGCACACATCACCATGCAAACGTTCGGGCCCAAGGACCCACCTGGTACTTGACCAGAGCTGGCTCAAGGATGGCATTTGCCATTGTGCTGTCTTCATTGACTGTGCGCCAGCTGTCACCTGTCTGCTCAATGAACTCGTCCAGGACTTTATGGATGACTGAGAAGGCTGCTGTTGTGGGGTACTGGCTGTCTGCAACTACGATGGCTGCGATCCCGACCTCTGCTTTAACATATACATGGCAGAAGTAGTCCTCGTTCTTCACGGTCTGCCTTTGCCCCGGCTGAGTACGCTGCGCCACCGTGCGTGCAATGAACATGATGCCCTCCCTTACAGCGCCGCGCTGCGTTGTGGGGCGAGTCATGAGCAGTGTTGAGCTCGGCCCAATGTTCCGCTGAACGCAGGTCAGCGCCTTAAGATCCAGTGTCTTAAGATTCAGGCCGTTGTTTTCAACGCCTTGTATGGAGGAAGGTGTCAGGACCTACCTGGAAGTAGCCAAAGTTGTTGACATCAATTGCAGAGCCCAAGAAATTCGGGTTGCTTTCAGCTCCATTCCACTTGAGGATGCAGATGCCCGTGAGCTTCATACTCGAAGTACTGTGCTCGCTCGTAGCAGCTTGCGTGCCTGGTTGCAATAATCAGGAATTGAACAGCCTTGTTAGCGAGCCCTGTAGTTGACGCTTGCATCCTAGTGTGTCTCTGTGACAAGTAGTCTAATGGTCCTCAACCACTCTGCAGCTTCCATCACGCGGCAAAAGCAACATGAAATGCAAGGTTTAAGAGCCTATATTTGGCTAGTGTTGATGCTTCTCAGCGCTGCGCATGCTGCAGATCGCTTGCAGCACGCTCGTGAGCTCCTGTCACTGGCTGCGGGCTTGCAGGAATGGCTGAGCAGCACATACAGGCGTCTGCACAGCATGCCTGAGCTTGGATTCCAGGAGTTTGAGACAAGTCGTGCAATCCAACTGGAGCTAACGCGCATGGGCATTCCATTCAGGTGCGCATAGCATAGGTACTTCCACCCTCGCATGCATTACGACCGCCTTTCATACCTGCATGCCGCTATGCAGGGCAGGGTTGCTGGGCACCGGCGTGGTGGGGTTTGTCGGGCACCAGGCTGCGGCCGCTGCTGCTGCAATGCAAAGTGGAGCGTCCCAAGATGACGCTGTGGTGGAAGTTGCTCTCCGTGCTGACATGGACGCCCTACCTGTTGAGGAGCCTGCTGGACTGCCATTCAGGAGCAAGCACCCAGGGCGCATGCATGCATGCGGCCATGACGGTGAGGTGGTGCACAGACAGACATATCCCACACCATCAAGTTCCGGAACATGTTCATGATCATGGCAGTCCGGAGAACGTGTTGCCATTGCCATGTGCACCTATTGCCGTTCATGACCATGACCCGCCAGAATGCACAACACAGGCCATATGACGATGCTGATGGGTGCTGCAAAGCTGCTGAAGGGCATGGAGAGCATCATCCCAGGGCGTGTGCGGCTGGTGTTCCAGCCATTTGAGGAAGGCGGTGCAGGAGCGGACGCGCTTCTGAAGACAGGTGTGCGGGTTGGTGTGTATTGGCAGCTGTCTTGCTGTTTGACTCCCTCAAGCAAAAACCAGCATTGTAAAGGCATGATGTGCCTGATCACATGCTGGGTGCGGCGACGCTTGCAACTCGTTGTACTGCCCACCTTCCTCCAGTGACTGTAGGGCATATCTAGCTGCCAAATTCTAGTAGAAGCGTTTTTAGCAAAATGCTGCCGGTGTTGCTAGTTGTTTTGGCATGCACCCTTGTGGGTGCAGCACCTGACACCTCGGCAATTCTGGGCAGTGCAAAATCTGCAGAATCGTGGATTGTGGAAGTTAGACGTGAGCTGCATCAAATCCCTGAGCTGGGCAGCACCGAGTTCAAGACATCTGCAGCAATCAAGCGTATTCTCAAGGAGCTCGGGGTGAACTTCAAGTAAGACAGGTGCTGAGCGGGTTTTGACATTGTTCACGACTCCGTTTTACTCCACAAACCCCAATCCGGCAGGGACGGGTACTTTGGCACTGGCGTGGTTGCGACGATCGGCAGCGGGAAAGGCCCCACGGTGGCTCTTCGTGCTGACATCGATGGGCTCCCCATCCAGGAACCTGAGGGTTTGCCTTGGCGCAGCAAGCATGATGGGCGCATGCATGCATGTGGTCATGATGGTGCGCGTTCCAGTTGCTTGCAAACTGCGGGCAGCAGCAGCCACTGTGCTTTTCAACTGGGAAGGCAGCCGTGCGTGCATGCAGACTCCCCTGGCTCAAGTGTCCTTGTGAGCATGCGTGCACAAGACCGGGATGGTGTTGTTCACATTTCCCTGCTCGGTCAGGCCACACCACGATGCTGCTGGGTGCTGCCAAGTTGCTGAAAGGCATTGAGAGCTCCATCCCTGGGACAGTGAAGCTTGTGTTCCAGCCGAACGAGGAATTCGGGGCAGGTGGTCAGCATGTCGTGAAGGAAGGTCAGCGCACATCGGTTTAGGGGTGGCAGTCTGGCATGGCTGGCCGCACCCACATCGCCCTTGCCTTGCTCCCATTTGCACTGGTTTGTCAAACAGTTGGGGTGCTCCATCTGTCATGGGCTGTCTACTAGTTCTGATGCTGCAGCTTTAGCAGTTTCAGATTTGCTCTTTACCAGCACACGTGTTACTTGGTACGTCGCACGGAATACATGATCACCAACCACAACTTTTATGCAGGTGCTCTGGACGGTGCCAAGGCTGTATTTGGCATCCATGTCATGCCTCTGATCCCAACCGGGGTGGTTGGCACACGACCAGGGACACTCATGGCTGGTGCCCTGTCCTTCCACATCAACATCACAGGTGTGGCATGGTATCAGTCGCAGTTCACAGTTTTCTTGCTACAGTTAGAGGGCTCTATGGATCACCATCTATTTGGGTGGGGCGGGAGCTGGGGCTGAGTTAAGAACCTAAATAGCTCATGCCTCATGACATGCAGTTTAGCATTGCAATGGATGCTGATTACCATACTCATCTTGCAGGTCGAGGTGGGCACGCGGCTATGCCTCACTTGAATGTGGACCCTGTTGTTGCTGCGTCCGGTATAATCAGTGCCTTGCAGGTGAGCCGTTGTCATGGGTGTTAATATTGTACTGTGAACGATGATGGAGTACTTCGGGGATGTTGCAGAGACATCCCAAGAAATGGACACAACAGTACAAATTTTTGTGCACTACGGGGGGCCGTGTACTGCTCGCGTACCTACTGCAAAAATGGCAATTGTGGAGCATAAGCCCGCCTAGCTCAGTCGGTAGAGCGCGAGGCTCTTAAAATAGAGCAACCTTGGGCTTCATAAGCGATAGGCACCTCGTGGTCGTGGGTTCGAGCCCCACGGTGGGCGATGAAGATTTTCCTCTTCGGAGACGTCCGTTATTGTCTAAACCTCCTCTTTCCAGTTTTCTTTGATTGTTTTCCCACGCTTTGTCATGTCGAGGTAGTTGGCCATTGGTGGTTGCCAGTCAGCAATAGCTCAAACCCTAAAGGCTCCATCCTTGTGCCCTGAATAGACGCCACAGTTTACAGCCACTTGCACCCGGCCATGAGGCACCTGCCAGCAAGGGACGGTAGGGCATACACAGTCCTAACACAGTGGATGTGCCGTTCTGAGACTTCACTCATGAGCATCACACGCGCTCAGTGCACGGCTTGGTTGCTGGTGTGTTCTAATTGTTTCATGCAGACGCTGGTTAGCCGTGAGACCTCACCGCTGGGCTCTGCTGTGATCAGTGTCACACTGCTGCGTGCCGGCCATGCCTACAATGTCATTCCAGACATCGCTGAGTTTGGGGGCACCATCCGGTGAGGAATTGAGGATGTGTAGGTCTGTGCGGACATGTGCAGACCCACTTTAGCATAGCATAGCACAGCAGGAACATCAGGCTCTGCGCACTGATGTTGTCGTGTTCCTCACCCTTGTGCTCCTGCATGCCCTTGGGTGCCGTTCCTTTGAGCCTGTTGATGCTCTCTGGCCAGGTTTGCCACCTAGACTGTGTTTTTGTGGGGATGACCGGCTGTGTGTGCAGAGGCCTGGACCATGAGATGCTGGTGCACCTGCAACAGCGTATTGAGGCGCTCACCACCTCAGTGGCAGCTGGCTACGGCTGCAATGCCTCGGTTGACTGGCGCCTGGATGAGCAGCCGGTGGGTTGTTAGGATGTGTGCATCCTGCACTGTGCTCCCAGCATCGCACAGGGCATGTGAACATCACACGTGTTGTGGTTGAAACCCGCTCATGATGGCGTGTAACGATGATAATACATGATGATCACATCATGTGTGGTGTGTGTGCGCATTGTCATGTTTTCATCGGCATACGGCAGCCATTAGCAGGTGTGCTGGTGGGTGCCATACTGCTGTGGCAACTTCAACAATCAACACACCCATTATTCACACCCCGCACGAGCAGCACACACAACACCTCAACCAAGTGCACAGCCAACGGCTGGTTACTGACTACTGCTTACTTGTTGCCGCGCGGTGCATTGTCTGCAGTACTACCCTCCGACCGTGAACGACCCCACCACCGCTGAGTTCACAAAGAGTGTGGCTGCCAAGTGAGTGGGGCCCGGGTGTGCTACAGCACTTGCCCCTGCTCAACGCTCAGTGCCATCTGTTATCATGCTTGTCAAGTGTGGCATCAGTGCCACGTATGAGGCATATCCCGGCTCCTGTTGACGTACATGGGACACATGCCACCAAGGCTCCAGTGGCCCAGGCATATAAGCCCAATGCAGCGAGTTGGAGCCAAGAACCAGTCTCAAACACTGTGGAATCGCATGTGCCCGTGAGCCGAGCTCTGCCCCAGCCCTTATACCAACCCCTGGGGCACAATGTCGATCCTTGTGCCAACACAGCAAAAGTGCTGCCCCTCAATATCTAAGGGTGGTCACACCTCCCACTCATACCATCCACCAACTTCCACACATGCATGGCGTTGTGTGCCTCACCCTGCTGCACAGGCTGTTCGGTCCCGAGGCTGTGACTACTGTGGAGCCTCTGATGGCGGGTGAGGACTTCGCGTTCTACTGCCGTGCCGTGCCATGTACCATGGTATTCCTGGGCATCCGCAACGAGACGCTCGGCTCGGTGCACGCGCTGCACAACCCCAAGTGAGCACCACCAGATGCTGCTGTCTTGCATGTGCAAGCTGCCGCTTGCGGTTGTTGCGTGTTGGGTGTGTGGTGACACGTGGTTTGTTTGTCGAGTTTGTTATTGCTACTGCCAGTGCTGTGGTCCTGCTGTAATGATAACAGTGGCTGCTTATGACAGCCCGACCTTGCCTCTCCTACGGTGTCTGCTTCAGCTGCCTTGATGGTAGTAAGGGGAAACATACCAATGACTGTGGCAGACCATGTGGCTGATCACCGAATCTAGAGTCCACTTGGTGTGCTGGTTACCTGTTCCTCAATGGTTACCTATCCTCGATGGTTACCTATCCTCGATGGTTACCTACTCCTCAGGTTCCTACTGGACGAGTCGGCGCTGCACCGTGGTGCTGCCCTACATGCTGCCTGGGCACTGGAGTGGCTCAACGCGCACCAGTCGCAGCACTCAGAGCTGTAATCTGCGAGCAGCAGCTGTAATTGGCAGCTCTGGCAAGAGCTGGGTTGGAGTTGCGTTCGATTAGGTCTTACTATATTTGAGGGCAGGAGAAGAACACTAGTGCTGACAGCGGTTACATGCGTTGTACATACATCCTGTGCAGCAGCAAGTGACATCACCAACACCAGCACCTTTCATGGGCCTCCTGTACTCTATGTGTGCATCATCTTGGCCCATGTATGTGAATAGTGTACTCTTGGTAGTGGTGCGAAGGTTTACTGGCCAACACAGCAACGGTCATGAATGCCCAGCCATTTCATTGATGGGAGCGGCATGTGCGCGCAGAACACTTTAGTTCGGTGTGAAGTTCTACCACATGTCGTGTAGGTCAACCTGAGCACCATATTATGTGCACAACGACTTTGTGTAGCACACAGTCACACACGATGTCACATCCTTCAGCCATAGTTCGACCACTGAAATCCCCCCAAGCTTAGCAGACAACGCCTGTCCACACCCCAACAGCTTGAAAGCATGTACTCAGCCATCTGCCCCTGTGATCCCCCACATCACCAGCCCAACTGTGAAAATGCCAACACGATAACACAACACTGTGGTCCTTCTGAGTCCTGCAGCCTGCCCCTCAGCCTCATGCTGTAACCGTTAACATGCTCCAGTTTCTGTCTCAGCGAGGTCCTGTCCCAAGTCCCAATGCCCGCCAGTTACCCATTGCATGATGGGTTAATGACTGACCAGGTACACATGTTGTTCCATTGAGCCACAGGCGCCAGTAGAGCGCCCTCTGAGCATGTGGATGGCTTCTATTTCATACACCCACACATGCAGTGCTCAGGGGCCCCTCAGCACATGCAGTGACCAGGTGGCCGGCACCTTGACCTTTCCATTCAATGCAGCTTCAGAACACTGTTATGGGATGCTCAGCACATGCTGTGATCAGGTGCCGCGCCGGGGGCCCCAGGCAGGCGAGGTGGGCGTGGCAGCACCGCGCTCCCCCGCCACGCCGCGCGGGGGGG
>QAXD01000007.1:907849-961943 GCA_004335575.1 Haematococcus sp. NG2
GGGTGGCGCGTGTGCCGCGTGCGCGCGGGTCGTCCCACCCCAGGCCCCCTGCTGCCGCCTCACCTCCGCCTGACAGCACACCCACGCTGTGCGACGAAAGGGAGCTGGACGCACCCTCGCGCGCCTGCGGCTGGGGCGCAGCGGCGGCTGATGCCAATGATGACTCTCCACCTACCGCGCTGCTGCCCCCCTCCCCTGTGACGCCAAGGGCACCACTGCCGCTACTGCCGCTGCCGCCCCCGCTACCGTGGTCACTGCCGTGTAGCGGGCTCACCGCACCACCCGCGTCCCTGCTGGGCCCATCTGAGGCACTTGCCCCTGTGTCATCACCAGCTGCACTGGGTCTGACTTGCTGCGCGCCCGAGGGTGTCGCGTCTGTCAGGTGGCCTGAGTGGCTGCCCCGGTTGGAGCCTGGCTGGGAGGTGAAGGGCTCGGAGTTGAGGGGCCCAAGCTCTGCTGCCGCCCCGTCCTCGAGCGCTGAGCCGCTCGGTCCCGCTGCCAGCGCGTCTGGACTGACGACACCCTGCCGCCCATTGACATGTTGCTGTGAGGTGGAGCTGGGGGGCAGGGGCCCCAGGCCAGCCCCTTGGGCTGCACCAGCGCTGGGGGGAGGTGAGAAATAGAGGCGTGGCGGGGAGGTCATGTTGCCTGGGGCGGCAGGTGTTGTGGGTGCCATGTGGGCACTGCTGCCACGGGGTGGGAGGCCACTGGGGCCCCACACGGGGTTGAACACCGCCATCCCCGCACCGCCTAGGCTGCTGCCGCTGCTGGCGGCCTTGCCTGCCGCCACCCCACCCCGGCTGGAGGGTGACACAGGCGGCCTGCGGCTGTCTGTGGTCATGGGCCGTGTCCGGGAGGGAGAGGTGGGCGAGCCAGCGGATGCGAGCGTCCCAGATGTGCGCAGCGTGTTGATGCTGGAGGGCACCTCGAACAGGTTGTTGTCGGCCAGCCACCACCCGCCCGTCGGCATCTCGCCCGTCACTGTGGCTGCCGGTGCGGTGGGCGGGGGGACTGGGGCCGTGGCGGGCCGGCCGATAGTGGCCAGTGCAGGCGGCTGCCACGCAGGTGCCGGTGCCCCAGGACGTGGAGACGCAGCGCTCTCATGCGCCCCCCCGGCCCGGGAGGGCGGCTTGGCGGCCGTGTGGCTGGTGCCGGGCCGTGCGGATGCCGCAGGAGCGTCGAGCCCACGCCCGGGTGACACCGGGCGGCCCTCCGGGATGCACAGCAGCGTGGGGGCCTGCCCAGCCGCCCCCGCGACCATGACCACGGACCCGGAAGTCCAGTCGGGCGGCGCGGCCGTCGGGGCCCGGGTCGGGGACGAGGGAGGGCGGGCGGGCGGACGCGCCGGCACCTGCTTGGGTCGCACCTGCTTGGGCTGCGGGGATGGTGAGGCCAGCAGCGCTTAGCGCGTTGTACGCCGCGCGTAGTTCCACCTGTGGGGAACACATGTAAGTCATATGAGTCCTATAGTCACACCCACACATGTTAATCAGCAACCACATGCGTTGTGGCTGCTGCGCCGGCCTTCAGCTCCGCACCAGCACCAGCACATGCAGGCCTTGCATGCCCTGACTGCAACCCTGCACGCCCTGCTCTTCCCTGACTCCCCCCTCTGGTCTGCCCGCCCTCTTCCACCCCCTCCTCACTGATAGCACACGCAGTACATGAAGACGCATCTCGGGACCAGGAGCATAGCCCCGCATGTCGCTGACCCTACATCCCCACATTCCCACACACCGTACAACCGCCACACCGTACAACCCTCACACCATAGAACCCTCACACCACATGCCACAGCTCCAGGTACCTGCAGCCTGTCGATCGTGGCGCGTGCGGCCTTGAGGTCGCGCTTGGCCTCGTTGAGGTCCGCCAGCACCGACAGGTTCTCCTGCTGCAGCCGCGCCAGGGCACCCCGATGGCCCGCGCCCTCCTTGTCACGCGTCTCACGCATGAGGGTCATCATCTTCTCGGTGTGCACCACCTGGAAGGAGGGGGGGGGGGGGGGGGGGGGGGGGTGGGGGCAGCAGAGCAGGCACATGAGGAGAGGTGATAATAATACGGTAATAATAACACGGCGTTTACCAGATGTTTCTGCATGCCGGAGCCTGACATGAGGAGAGGTGGAGTGTTAAAACATATAACAACGAGGGCTTGTGCACCACCCTGATGCTGGCTGCAGCTGCAGCCCCTTCTCGCACAGTGCTGCTGGCTCCGGACACCACTGATGGCTGGCAGGGAAGGAGACTCAGCTTGCAGGCACAGAACGTGTGGCAGCTCCGCTAGCGTCGGTGGTGGGTGCATGACTTGAAAGCACAGGATGGTGGAAGCCTATCATGATCGGCCCATTGTAAAGCTGGAGCTGCAGCTGGATGCAAGCCACCCACCCCAGCTGACCTTTCAGGCCATCCACCAGAAACCCAGACGAGTATGTGAGGGTGACACTAACAAACAAACATACGAACCAACAAAGCTACGCCCACTAACAGGCGTGGACGAAGGGGAGTCCACGGAACAACCCCAGGTTTCTCCACGAGACACCGCGGGCCCTCACCAGGTGGCAGCCTGGGTGAGGGTATCACCCACACACCCACCTGCGCCTGGAGCTCCTTGATCTGGTCACGCAGCTCACGCTCGGTGCGCCGCACCTCTCGCTCCTCCGCGTGCTTGTTCAGGAGCGCGTTGGGGCCCGCCGCGCTGCACATAACAAGGGAGCAACACAGGAAACCAGGTGCCAAAACAGGCATACCGGTGGGGGTGGCAGCGGGTGTGGTGCGCATGCGCGCCAGGGGTGGGGTGAGGTGGGGGTGGCGCAGCAGCACACGTGAGCAGCCGTACCACCATAGTGTGCCATCCTTAAGAGCACTTGTGAACAGGCGTCAGTAAATGAGTAAAATCCTCTTCCACCCACACACACACTCACCTGTTGGCCAGGTACTTTTCCCAGTCCAGCTTATCTTTCCCAGCCATGTAGTCCTCATACAGGCGGCCAAACAGCAGGGGCCAGCGCTCAGGCGGCACGTTGTGCGCGGTCCTGCGTGGTGTGGCATGCATCCGGCCACGCAAGCGCATGGGCATGTGAGCACAGGCCTCGTATACGGCGGCAAGTGAAAGCAGGCGGTTGCGCATGCAGAACTCTGAGTTCGTGCAGAGGGTTTGAGTGAGAATCAGGTGATATTGTATGTGCCTTCGGCATTGTCACTGATCAGACAGTTCTGATAAATGACCACCTTTCTGCGTACCCCCCGTCCTATCATGCTTCACAGTCCAAACCATCACACACCATGCAATGCACAAACACCTGAACAGCACACAGAGGGTCACAGCACCAGTCTGCCATCACACCTGAACAGTTGCGTTGTAAAATTGTTGAAGTACTCCTCCTTCTGCTTGGCTGCAGCCTTGACACGCGACAGCTCCGACTGCGCCTGCTCATACTTGGACTTGAGGAGCCCATACTCCTGCGCCGCTTTCATGCGCCGCTCGGCCTGCCGCACCTGCAGCACACAGCACAGCACAGCACAGCGCAGCACAGCACAGCGTGACGGCTGGCATGACGTGCCCATCCAGCCACTCTTCTTGCGAGTGCAGCATGCAGTGTGCACACGGCACGCCCGCTGCCACCTGCTGCCCCACCCCGACTCGGCTTCAAGGATGTGCAAGCGCACCAACAGCACCGGTCAACATGCAGTACAACATGCAGTACACCATGGGAGCGGTACAATGAAGCGCCACCTGACAAGATCAAACCTAAACCCTAAATCCCAAACCCTGAAAACCCTAAAAATCCTAAACCCTAAAACCCTAAACACGCAGCCCACCTGCAGTGCCTCCATGCGAGCCACCTCAGCCGCCACCTCTTCCTTGCTCTGCTTCAGTGGCTCCATCTCACCCACTAACTCACTGATGCGGCCTGTGGCCAGCTGCGTGTACAGCCTGTGCTGGGCCACCTGCACGTGTAGGCAGTTCAGGGGTTAGGGTTTAGGCTAGGATGGGCACACTAGCTGCAGCCATCAGGCTACTACAACGAGCTGGTCGTGTCGCACAGCAGCAGGTCCACCACACACGTGGTACTTTTGCGTGAGTGTTCATGTCATGCGGCTGTGCCAATGCCAGAGCTTGACCTTTGCTGGGAACGCTGCCCTAGACCCCTCACACTCACTGGTAAACCCTCATGGCCCTAGATCCCTCGCACTTACTGGTAACTTCTATTGGCCTAAACCCAGATGCACATAGCACCAACCCACCTGGTGCCCCAGCTCCTTCATCTCCAGGTCCTGCAGCCGCTGCTTCACGTCACGCTCAGCCCACGCCGTGTGCATCGCTGCCAGCTCCTCAGTCAGACCCGCCACCTGGTCCGCCAGCCGCGCCGCGTCCTGCACAGGCAGCGCAGCAGAGCCTGATGAGGCAACGCCACCAGATGCTGGAGCAGGCGCATGCGCAAGGCACTGAAGGTGTGCAAACGCTTGCTGCATGTGGTGCGTGCAAGCGCAAGGGATGGAGGCTCGCGGCAGCAAAGGATCCTCCCAATCATCTCCTGAAGCACAGGGAGTGATGTTGCACACTGGAGAGTGAGAAAGGCAGCGTGAGCACCCCACCTTGGCCAGCTGCTCGTTGGCCTTTTTCAGCTCCTCATTCGTCGCAGCTGTCTTGTTGGAGATGCCAGCCTGAAGGGTGTGCTTGGCGAGCAGCCGCATGTACTTCTCGTCCCGCTCCTCCGTGGCTGCCTGTGATCATGCAGTACAGCAGTACAACAGTACAGCAGTGAACCAGTCTGCAGCGGACAAGCAGTGCGCAAGCAGCCCATGCGCAGCGCAGAGCATGATACCTGCCCATAGCTGGATCTGCTATCAACATCAGTATGTTAAAGGTATCACCCACCTTGGCGCCCGCTTGCACCCGAGACATCTCCTCCTCATTCAGGTTGGCATCCAGGGCAATCTCTGTCTCCATCTGTTGTCATGCGCAGGAACCACAGCAGCATGCAATCATGCAGCTATTCAGCAGCCATGTCGTAATTCTGCCCCCTCTGCTGCTGGATGCCTGTGACTTTTCTGCTGTACACAGTCTGTGGCCTAGCTGGCACCTCTCCGCTGGGCAGCTGCCACATCACGCGCACTTCAGCAGCAAACACGCACCCGCACGAGCGCTTTGTCGATCGCAGCTGCAGCACCCTTCTGCACCGACTGCAAGTGGGCCTCCAGCTGGTGTGTGCGCTCCTTGGCTGCATCCACCTCAGCCAGGTGCTCCTCCTCAACCTGCCACAGCTTCTTGCCAAACTTGGCCTTGAGCCGGCCCACCTGCGCAGTACAAGCCGCAGTATAAGCGGTACAGGTTGCTGCACAAGCGGTACAAACTGCAGAACAAGTGGCAGTGCATGCCAGCGGCCTATGCGCACGACTAAAGAGCAATGGTCGGTGCACACCAGCTGATGCAATGCACATCCATCTCAAAGCCGTCATGGGGGTGCACAGACAGATACGGTATCCAAACATGCCAAGACATGAGGGTCATGGCCTCCAATGTGCAGGTGGAGGGCTCACCTCAGCCTCAGCTGCATTGGTGCGCTCGATCTCCACCGCAAGCCGGCTCTTGAACCTGTCTCTCTCCGCCTCCAGCGCAGCCGCGTGCTGTGCAAGCAGCGCCTCCTTTTCCCTGCCCGCTGCAGACAGCGCGTTGGCCAGCTGCTCGCGCGTAGCCAACAGCTCGGCTGTTACCCTCTGCAGCACACCACAGCACCATGCCCCATGTCTAAGCCCGGGTGAGCAGTGGGAGGAATGCTAAATGCAGCAGGTGCAGGGCGACCCACTAGCCACATCATGGCCAGCGCGCGTGCAGTGTGATTGGCAAATTGTGCAGATCACCACGCAAAGGCACCAGGCAAACGACTCGTGCTGTTGGGGTGCTACTGCAAATGGCATGGGCTGCCGAAGGCTGATGCAGGGATCAACCACAAAAAAGGCCCAACGAAAGCATGGTCGTACTCACCGCGTGCTCCGAGCGCCACCTGCCCACGTCAGCCTCCATGGCCCGCCGTACCTCCTGCTCGCGCTCGTACACGCGGTAATCCGCGGCCGTCGCAGCCTTGCCCAGCTTGTCACGCATCTCCCTGTGGGGTGGGTGCATGGCAACAAAGGCGGAGCACGCAGGCAAGTAGTCATGCAGGTGTGCTGCACGTACGGTGACTGCCCTGCGCAACAGCTGTCGTGCACTGGGTTCACAGGTGTCCTGGAGGCAGCCACAATGTGCCCCTGCCCAGGAAAACTTGCGCAGCCAATGAGCCAAGCCCTGCCCTGCCAGAGCCACACCTCCAGACCCCCACCTGAGGTTGTCCTTCAACAGGTTGATGTCCACGGCACGCACTGACAGAACCTCCATCGCCTCCGCATGCCCCGCCTGCGAGTCGCGCTTTCCGAGTGCCATCTGCGCGATGGGCGCGATCTGTGCATAAGGGGGCAGCTGGGGGGTGCCAAGCCCCCGGCCTTGGGAGGCAGCGAGCTCTGCCTCGGTCAGGCTGCCGGTGCCTGCCCGGCCGACATGCCGTGAGCCAGCATGTAGGGAGGCGGATGATGCCCCCCCCGCGAGCGCATCCAGAGCGATGGGTGCCACCAGCGTGTGCAGCATCCAGCAGCCTGTGCTGTCCCCAGTAAAGATGAGGCGGCCGCGGTAGTGGCTGGTGAGGACGCGTATGTCTGCCGCGTGCATGCTGTACTCCTGGTAGTGCTGGGCCGACCGCGGCGGCATGCTCGTCACCCGCATCCGCCCCATCATGCTGGCCCCGACAATGGCAGAGTAGCCGTCCGCGATGCACACCGCCAGGCCTGCCCGCACAGGCTGCATGATGCTCTGGAACAGGGACCTGGCCACTAGGTCACCGGCTGCTTGCTGCCCTGCCAGCTCGGGCTCGGCAGTTGCTGACTCAGCGGCCTGGCTGCCACCAAACTGATGCTCGGCGTCCGCGCGCTGCTGCGCACGCTCCGAATACCCCAGCGCCCCCATCTTGGTCACAGCCTGTGCCACATGTGCGGTGCATGCTGTTTGAAGTGTGCGCTTGTATGTGAGTGCATCAGATCAGGTCCTGACAGCAGGCAATGACAGAGCATCAGCTGCAGTACCCAAACATATGGGTCGGGTGGCTGCACGCCATACACGGCCCAACGCTGAACAACACAGCCCTGCGCTGCACCACGCACGCAGCTAGGCACAAACTACCCTGCGGAAGTGCTCGCATGCAACCTGCAAGAGGCCTTATATATCAAGGCTCACCATGATGGTGGACTGCTTGCCGGCTTTGCGGTCGCCTTGCTCAGACGCGGCCGCGGGAGCCTTGCCCATCGCGCGCGCCCAGCCCCCACCCTCACGCGCAGGTGAGTGCCTGTCCCCATCTTTCTGACCCTCGTCATGACCAGCGGCAGCGCCCCCACCAGAGGCAGGCGGCCTGCCTGGGGACGCAGCTGCACTTTTGGCCTTTGCAGCTCGGTGTGTGTCCAGGATGCGCAGGCCCTGCGTGTGCAATGGAGCAGTAGCAGCAGCGCAGCATAATAGATGAAACAGCTTGAGGTCAGCCGCGCAAAGGCACGCAGCATGGGGTGGAGGGTGGTTTGGGGGGCCAGGGGGAGCAGCATACCATCATCGCTGCAACGGACAGATACCAGTGCTCTGGGCGTGGCCGCCGTGACGCACCAGCAGCTGCTGCTACTACTGATGCCTGCTGCACAGAGCTCAGGGCCAAGAGCAACGCCCTCACTCGCACAGCACACAGCACCTCCGAGCTCAGCAATAAAGCGCGACAGACTGGCTGTCTGTACCCACACCAACCTGTGTAGGGTCCCCCACCACTAGCGTCTTGAAGTCAGGTGTAGCAGCCACTGCATTGTTGAAGAAGCCCTTCCCTGTGCTCTCCTGGCTCCTCACAAACCCTTCCATGTGCCAGGTATACACGGCGCCATCCGCAACGGATGCGAGGTACAAGCCGTCCGCGCTCCAAACAATGTCTTGGACCGCTGCAAAGTGGCCTTTCAAGCGCGCCAGCATGTGCCTGTTCATAGTGCTGAAGATGAACACTTCTTTGCCGCCTTCACCGCCCACCACAGCCAGCAAGTGGCCCGTGGGCGAGTACGCCACTGCCGTGCACTTGGTCATTTCTTGGGGCCCTGTTTTTGCAGGCCGCTGCGTGCCTGTCCCGTTGCCGCCCTGCTTGTTCTTGTCGTTGGGGGCAACAGGCTGCGCGCGTGGTGGGTGGGCCATGAGGACAACCAAGGCTACCACAACTATGCTGGTCAAGCATGCTGCAACATGTTTGTCTAATGAGCAGCATCGAGTACAGCCATCACATCTAGCAGCTGCCCATGCACAGCTCTGCCATGGCATTCACTGCCCACCAGCCACCGCTCACCTCGGGTGGCGACTTCAAGCTGCCAACTTCCATCAGCACCCCCTCCACCACACTGCAGCCACATAGTGAGCAGCAAGCAGGATGCGCGATGAGCATGCATGATGAGCAAGCAACACAGTCAGCAGAGCAGGCAGCCGCCGATATCGCGATATGGCAAGCCAGCAGAAGGATCACCTGTATGCTCGCACGCTGTCCGTGTAGGTCACCACAAGCTCTTGCCCGTGTGGGTCAATGGCCACAGCCAACGGTGAGTGGTGGCAGAGGTGTGAGGCAACGAGGCGCAGGGGGCTAAAACTCCACACGCGCACCTGCAGCACACACACACCAAACACGCGCACACACCATTGTCCATCTGTGGCACAGAATGTCGCAGGCAGTAGAGATGCCGCACTCAGCAGGTGTGCAGTGTGCTGAAGGGCACGCAAGCCTATGAGTCCTCTGCTGACTCGTCCCTGCATCTCCATGCTGCAGCACAGCTGCAGGGCTTGGCATGGCTGGGCTGCAGGGCTTGACATGGCTGCGCTGCAGCCCCTGACATGCCATGCTCCTTGCATGTCCAGGGGTAGCTGCATGCCCAACCTGCAGCCCCCGACCACTGCGGGTGTATCCAGCGCAGCAGGCACCAGGCACTGCAGGCACTGCAGACTGCCACAGCCAACGTACCGTGAGGTCCTCAGATGCAGTCACCAGGATGTCCTTCTTGACTGCAAAGTCAGCCGACACAACCGCGCCATCATGCTGTGCAGGCACCACTTGCTCCCAGAGGGCCTCGCGAGCAAGAGCGTCCCCACTCATGAACGTGCTGGTCTTGGCCAGTTGCAGGTTCAGCATGTTGATGGCACCTCGCTTCACGTAGCACGCCACGCGCTCGCCTGCAGCATGGCACGGCCAGCAACAGAGTACCCCAGTCAATGCTGAGCTGCAGCGGGAGGCGTGCATAACCGGGTGGGTCTCATCATTCCGCACCTCCTAGCATATGGGCCAACCCATACTCTTCTCGCCCTGCTCTCAATGCTATTCACCACCTGGTTCTGAAGCAGCTCCCTGGTACTGTTGCTGTACTGTATGAAGCCTTCCAGTTACTACAGTGCCATACGAGCCAGCAGCGTACCTGATGCATCCACGCTCATGTGTTGCACGCTGCCATCCCCATTGAGGTTGGATATGTTGCCGCCTGCGCCATCCCCGCTTGGGGTGTGCAGCGCAGCCACGTGTGTCAGCACCTTGCCGCCTTTGTCTGATGGCCGGAACAGGTCCAGATTCCCCTGTGGCCATCAATGCGAATTTAGGCACATGTGGCTGTGTTCAAACAGCCCGGCTCGCTACAGGGCTCATTGCCACATGGCAGTGCCTGCCGCTGCCACGCTGCCGCCGATGCTGCAAACCGTCACCGTAACGTCTACCACCAACCAGCTCCATTTGTGTGCAGGCTACCTTGCTCATGTACCAGACCTGCACACAGAATGCGTTCCCGACGCGAGAAACGCGCGCAGGCAGGCAAGCAACGCGGACCGACCTTGAGAGACGCGACCAGCAGCGAGCCATCTGGCATCGCTGCTAAGCACGTGGGGCAGCGTGCTGTTGTCAGTGTGGAGGTCACCTGCACGCCCTCCATCAGCAGCACCCGCTTGTCACTCATGGCGATGGCCAGCTCCCCATCAGGCAACCAGCAGTGGTCCACAAACTGTACTCCACTGCCCGGCTGCACATCCAGACCCTCCAGCGGGTGCTGCCGGTACCCATTGGAGCCCAGCCTCATGTACAGGAGCGCAGAGACGCACTGAAGCGGCGAACAAGAACGGGCAAGAATGGGAGAGGGACCAAGCATGGGACGCCAGCACACACAAACTGCACGTGAAGCAGTTGGAGGCCGCATCCATCCTATTGTTATGCACAAACACATGGTCATGTGTCATGAGTCAGGCCCAGACGGCTGCTGCAGGCAGGTCCATCCAGCTGGCGTGACTGGGACAGCTGCTCCTGCTGATGGCACAACAGCTGATGATGATCATCATGCAGCTGCCGCCGCACCTGCACCACTACATTGTTGGAGAACTTGGGGTTGATGGAGACCTTCACAGCAACGCCTCTGCATGGAGTTGGAAGCCCATGTGGCAAAACACACCGTTGATTGGGTAACAAGCACGCAAGAGACATTTGTGTGCAGGAGTGGTAGCACGATGATGGCACACCACAGGCGCAGAATCAAGCCAGCATTGTCTTGTGACACCCAGCACGCAACAAGCTGATGGCACAAAACATGCCAGCATGCTCGCCAGCTGCCTTGAGAGCGTACCCGACAGTGCCTGTGCTGGCTGGCTCAGTGGAATTGTGCCAGTCCCACACATGGAAAATGCTTTGACGGTCATCGTCAATGCTGCTGCAAGCCACCACCATCTGCAGTACATGGCAGCACACATGCACGGGTAACGTCTGCACGTGCGTGGCAGCAGTGCACTGCGCATCCAAGTCAATCTCATACAGCTGCGCCCCATCCCATCATGTTCACAACCCCAACCCTGCAACGCTGCTGCAGCCACTGCCACTCTTCTGTGCTGACCAGCTGCCGCCTGTGCCCTGTTGGGGCTGACACTAAGGCACAGGAGAAGGGGCGCCTGCAGGTCTCCTGACACCGCCCACCAGCATCGACGCTCAAGCTGGCCTGCTGCACTCCTGCAACGCATCACTGTAGTGGTGTACCACACCACAGGTCCTGCACTTGAACACCCAGCCTCTGTCATGCGCACCGAGCCATCTGCGGAGAAGGAGACCCAGGTGTAGCGCTCCGCGCGGGGGCCTTTCAAGACGGTGCGGCGTTCCAGGCCCGAGGTGGATGTGTCCATCAGCACGATCTGCGGGTTGGCAGGGCGGGCAAGTCAGCCACGTCATGCTCCGCAAAGCGCACCTGGCCCAGCAGTAGCATACAGGCAAGGTGCGCGGCACCAACACATGTGTCTGGGCTGACGAGACCCTCTGATGCTGCCACCTGCCAGCTGCATGTGTGCAGCACAGGATGGTGGAGTGTGCTGTCAGTGTTGCCGTGCACCCCAGCCGCAAGGCGGGGGCACCAGCTGGTGCGATGAGGGCCGGACCAGGCCCGCGTTCCCAACGATGCCCCCGTGACCACCAGACCCAACACACACATTCGTGTGCTGTGGTTTGATGTACCACACACATCCTAAGTGCTGACTGCCTCCCACACCTGGGGCGGCCGCTCCCCCGCCATGTTCTCCGCCACTGCCAGCCACTTGTGGTCATCTGACACCGCCATGGCTGTGATGTTGCGCACATCGCGGCACGGCTCCGACACGCGCACTTTGCTGGGGTCCGAGCTGCATAGCATGCATGCGGTCCAGGAAGCACCGCATCTTCACACACGTCTGTTCAGTGATTATTGAGCTGAACGACATGCGTGGGCGGCCTGATTGTGGCGCATGGAAGGAGCACTCCAGGCTGATGCCACCCCACAATCCACTTGCACAGGTACACACAACAGTGCCACGCAGCCTCGAGCACCAGACGAAGCCCACGGCTGGCTGCCAGCAGTGTTGGCTGTAGCTGCGGCAGTAACGAGCTGCTCACAGCACAGGGGCGCACCTGTATGTTGCCACACAGCGGCCCGACACGCACGCCACTGCGTCGTTCCCAACGCATACTACTGCACCAGGGACATCGGAGATACCGACTGCAAGCCTGCGCACATGCCCAGCACCAGTGTTGCAAACCGTGTAAACAACATGCATGCCATGCGACATGCATGGCACCATGGTTTGTGGTCGCCCCACTGAAAAGCGCAATAGGTTACTGCTTCAGACGGTTTAAGAGCATGCAACGAGCAGCCAGCCTTTTGCTGCTGTTGAAGGTCCATCGACATCCCGCATGAAACAGGTACGGTATTCCTTGTGTTAAAACCCATGCGTACAAATAATATGAAGGGTTTTAGCTGTTGCAAATCAGTACTATTCACATCGTCAAGGACCGCGTGCAAACTGCTGCGCGCGTTCAAAAGACTCACAAGGGCACCAAAGCTGGTAACCTCTCCAAAGACATGCTGTCCTGTGTCAATTTTTAGGGCTTTCCATCTTTCCAAATCATGTCGCAGATGTCAGAACATAGTTCTACGCATACTCAAATGCTTATTAGATGTAATGGACCTCATCGCAAAGCTTGTGCGCATGTGAGTGTCCGTTAGGTGTGGTGGTTAGACTTACATTGACGAGCGTACCGGGGGATAGGAAAATGCTCCCGATGCTGCGGATACAATCCACACTTGCGATCTTGGCGCGCCAGGGGCAGGGATGGGCCAACATTGTTGCGCAAAGTTTAGCTAGCCAATCAGGGGTTACAACAGTTGATGCAGGGCAACTTCAAAGCCGAGGCGCTGCCACTGCATCGGATCCCTCCCGGACGGTGAAAGTAGTGCTGCTGCAGGTGCGCCGTGTGCATCATGCGCTTGTTTTGGTTCTGTTTAATGTGTATGCGTCATGTTTTCGTGTGATTGGCTGCAGGATGTGCGAGGCCTAGGCAGGAAGGGGGAGGTGCGGCGTGCAAACCCAGGCTGGGTGCGCCACAAGCTGTTTCCACAGGGGGCTGCCATATATGCTACACCAGAGAATGTGACCAAGTACTCCATGGTGCGCCCATCATCACCAGTGCATGCCATTATGAGCCATGGGGCATGCACATCATGCAGGTGTTCGGTACCTTCCTCGATACACTGCATGCTTGTTGTGTGTTTCAGTCTAAGGAGGAGCGCGCCAAGCTAGAGTCACCAGAGGAAGTGGCACGAACGGAGCTGCTGCGCATGCTGCGCCGACTGAACACACAAACAGTGGTGAGTACTGATTAGTCTTCCAGTCTGCACGTCTGCACTGCAGCCTGTCACTCAGCACACTGTGGCACTGTCAACAGGTCATGTCAACGCACCTCATGCTGGGGTTACCGGGTCTTGCTGCGGATGCCAGCAACCATCGTTGACCTGCCAGAAACCATGTTTGCTGGCCAAGCTATGATGAGAGACTCAGCTGCATTCGTCCATCTGCAGGTTGTCAGCAGGCGCGGGGAGGCATCAAAGCAAGAACCACAGGCAGCTGCGGGTGCAGGGGGAGCGACCCCGCAGCCCAATGCGGAGGCGAATGATGTGCAGCACGCTATGGTTGGCACAGTAACCAAGTTTGACGTGGTCAAGGCAGTGGCGGGGCAGCTTCGCATCGAGCTGCACGACTCGCTCTTGCTCATGGATCAGCCCATAACAACCTTCGGCACTTTTAAGGTGCCTCTGAATCTGCGCACCAAGGACGATGAGCAGGTGGAGCTGACCGTGGCAGTCACACAAGTGAAAAGGATACGGCACGGCGCATCGTCTGTGTGACGTGTACTCCAGCAGTTGTGTACTCGGGTCCATTGTGGGCAGCCCAGGTTGTGAAGGATTACAGCTATGGTGCATCGCCATAGATAGATGGCACAGTACTGACTTGGTTCTGTAAGAAAGGCCTCGTAATACATCTACATGGCCCTGATTTCTAGATCTACATTATGCCTGCAGCTGCTGCCTATGCCGCATCTTCATCTATGTGCCTCTAACGCTCTACTAATGTTACAAGCAGCCTGAAATGGCTGCAGCTACACCTCTGCGTCTGCCCAGGTCCACACGAGCGTACCGGCATCAGTCCCTTGGCTTGACCAGTGCCAGGCCCATGGAGTTCAGCTC
Organism: Haematococcus sp. NG2; assembly: GCA_004335575.1. Taxonomy (NCBI): domain Eukaryota; kingdom Viridiplantae; phylum Chlorophyta; class Chlorophyceae; order Chlamydomonadales; family Haematococcaceae; genus Haematococcus; species Haematococcus sp. NG2. The sequence goes on from QAXD01000007.1 coordinate 921,952, forward strand.
TGCTTCGTATGCCAGCGCCTCTCGTTGAAACAGCTCACGTATGCGTGCCTGCCGTGCTAGCTTTACCACTTCTAACCCTGTTTTCAACCCCGCATCACGGCTGTGGATGGGGCCCCCTGGCACCATGGCTGCCTGCGCCACCTTGTCTTGTGTGCGCGTTGAGCGTTTCAAGTCCTTCTCATGCCATGACGCTGTAGCACTGCCTCGACTCTGCAGCACAGGTGCCAGGGCCAGCAGATGACCAAATGTGCGACACGCTTACACCCAATGTATCGCTGGAGCCAGGCATGTGCACGATGGGTGGGCACAAGCATCAGCAGGCACACACCACTGTTCTTGCGTACTCCTCTGCTGCCTCAATTCTGGCTTGTGTCTCCAGCATATCCTGCATCGCACCAGTGGCAGCAGTGCTGTTTGTTGCACAGCACACGATGACATAACGACACGGCTGTGGGCCTGTGGCACATCCAGCTTGAGGCATCATTTTATGCTGTGATGTACATGTTTGTGCCACCTAAAGCTCCAGTCATGTGCCTCATGCAAGTTGTGCCATGCATGTCATGCATGTCAAAGCTCTTGTCGTCTTTTTCAAGGTCCAATTAGCCCACCTTAATGTTCTTTGGTACACGCGACATTGGTGGGAACGCCTGTGTTTTGCTCCACGTGCGGGGCTTGCCTAAGAGTTGTCGTGTACGCGGCTTAACTGCCTAGGTTCGGATTTTAAGATTCAAATAATCTGAAGAACGCGTAGCAAGCAACACAGTTACAAATATGCCAACACCTCCCTCACGCCTCTCATTGCGCGCCTCCCACTGCACTCCCACTGCACAGATACTGGTTGGAGAAGAACGCAGTGGCCCACGCAGCTTGCGAGTATCCAACTGACTTGGTCTGTGATGATCTAGTAGGCAGGCAGAAGCGGGCAGAAACAAAATGGCCAGCTCCCCTTCACCGCTGAGCTTGGTTCCAAAAATAGAATCGTGGGCCGATGAGGAAGTCGAGGAAGGTAGGCAATCGTGTTTTTGTGTTCAAGCGCAGTTGAGCCGATGTTGCAGATCCAGTAATTCTGTCAGCTGATCCCGTTGTTTATTCTGCCGTTTGCTCCTGTTCTGCATGCACAGCTCCTTCGGGATCCGGTCAGGTCCGTGCATCTTATGACACAAGCCCAACGCGCCATCCTGCGCCTCCACCGCCACCGCCTCCGTCACGGCCTCCTGCTCAGTCCATGGTACTCGTGACACTTCCATTTGCTTCAGCTGAGCCAGACGACGTGGCGTCATTGTTCCGTGCGCTGTCGGTAAGTAACTGCTGGGCATTGCTACCTTCTGTGTATGCCGGGTCCCTGACTGCTAGATCTTTGTATGTGCAGATCGTGGACATTCGGCGGGACCGCACGCGGGATAGTGGGCCAGGCACAGCGTCGTTTGTGGTCGCGTTTCAATATGAGCAGGATGCTGAGAGTGCGCTGGAACTGCACAACAAGGTGGGTGCATGCATGATCACGCCATGCACAGCTCTTGGATACCCCCAGCATGGCCATCAGATTCGCTGCAACGGAGCACAATCATGCATGGATAACAATACGCCATTGCTGCTTGCACCTCACAGGCCATCCAGGGCAAACCGATTGCAGTGGTTCCACTGCCTGCAGCAGCGCCGTACCCGATGCGGGGTGGGTGATCAGCAGGAACATACACCTGTGATCCTTATCACGAACAGCTGCTGGCGGTCAGCAGTGCAATTGGCGTGCAGGATCATCCTGATCTGTATGCAGGATGGCGCTTACAGCAGCAGCGTAGCCTGGATGGGGCTGGTCTGGTTTCATCTGTTTGAAGCAGGCGTGGTGCTTGGCCTGTGCTGCACAGGACCGCCCCCACCCCCACCACGTGGGTATGATGACTATGGGCATGGGCCGCGCGGGCCACGTGACTTTGACAGGCACGGGCCGCCCCGCGGGTATGACGGGCCGGGTCCGCATGGATACAGGTGTGTGTGCAGAATTTGAGACAACTGACAGAGCAACTTTCCCCTATGCTGCTGCTCATGGGTGCAGTTGCAGACCAAAGCTCATGAGCTGTTTGGACAAAGTCACATCTGGAAGCATGCCTTGTCCAGTGGTGTCAGCGCCTCGGGGGCCGGTGGGGTTCCTATGCGCATTTGGACTTCAGGCGTTAGTTCACTGAGGCTCCTGTGCTCCCGCATGCTGCAGGGACCATGGGTATCCGGGCTATGGGCCGCCACCGCGGGGGTATGGGGCCCCTCCGCCTCGTGCCGGGTACGGGGACTATGATGAGCGGGGGCCGCGGGGCGGGTACGGGCCCGGCCACTACGGCCCACCCTCTCATCATCCAGAGCCGCGGTTGAGCGGCGGCTATGGAGGTGCGCGCGGCGTGGCGCGATGCTCAGGCATGCATGCGATGCCCGCTGGTGATGCTGGTGTTTGGGTTGCTTGGGTGGCACCTGTTTATTGAAGGTTCACGCATGTGCTGCGTCTTGTTATGCTGCCACTCTCATGTACAGGGCACCGAGGGGATGAGGTTGACCGGTGGACAGCTGCACCAGCAGCACGGGCCCCCCCAGGCCCACCCAGTGCACCTCCTCCCCCACCCCCACCTCAAGCTGCTGCTGGGGAAAGCGAGCCAGCGGCCCCTGCACCCTCAGGGCCACCCAAGCCCAAGAGCAACCCGTTTGGTGCAGCCAAGCCTGTAGACACAGCATCCAAGCTCAAGGTGGGCGCATGCTGTGAGCAGCCATGATGCATGGCCACACCTTTCCGCCAGATGGTGGTGCATGGCTACACATGATGGCGGCTCAGTGCAGGGCTGGGGCTCAAGTATGGACCTGGTACGGCTGGCCACTTGCAGCCATGATCATAAGGCTCATAACGCATGCACAGCATGATCATGGTTATTTGTGCAATGGTTGGTGGATGGCTGGTTGGTTGGTTGGTTGATGGCTGTGCACAGGAGCTGGAGGAGAAGGAGGCACAGCGACGAGCTGCCGAGGAGGAGGCAGCACGCAAAGCCGCGGAAGGTTTGTATGGGGGAACGGGGTGTGGATTGGGGCACCTGCCTCGTCCTACATGCCTGGTGGCTCATGCATTACAAGGATTGCATTTCTGCGGCAGCGACAGCATGGCGTGGGCAGCGTGTTGACCACACGACGCTGACGGCTGTTCCTACATTTCCTTGTGGGGTGGCCACGCAGAGGAGCGGCGCAAGCGTGCAGAGGAGCAGGCAGCTGCTGAGCGCGCAGAGGCCGCGGCCATTCAGCAGGCGGCGGCGCTGCCGACCCACAAGTATGGGCCAGACTTCCATCCCAAGCTGCTGCAGCGGCCGCCTGGTGCTGCACCTCAGCCATCTCCCCCAGCACCCCCACCCCAAGCAGCGCGCCCTGTGCAGCCAGCAGCGGTTCTGCCGCCTGCACCAGCACCTGCACCAGCACCTACGCCTGCACCTGCACCAGCACCTACGCCTGCACCTGCACCTGCACCAACACCTGTGCCGGCACCTGTGCCTGCGCCAGCACCGGCACCAGTGCCAGCACCTGTGGGTCCCACTGCACACGAGGTGCCTCCCATCGGTGCCCCGCTGCAGTTTGGTGCGTGGGGCCCTGTCCCTGTTGTCCCGGTCGCAGCTGCTCAGGTGGCGCTGGCAGCGGCCGCAGCAGCAGCAAAGAGCGTGCACGATGGGCCGCACGGCAAGGGGGCGGACGGGTCGGCGCCCGTGTTGTCGCCCAAGTCCCATGGGGGAATGGAGAGGCGTGAGCGGCGTGAGAGGCCGCCCAGCGCCGGCCCCGTCAAGGCGGCAGAACAGGCAGAGGGGGTGGAGGAGCCCACACACGGCCATGTCTATGGGGGGCGGGGGCAAGGCAGAGGGGAGCGGGGCCGGGGTCGCGGTGAGCGCGGACGCGCGGACGGGGGCGGGGCGGGCGGCATGGCCACTATGGGCCGGGTGCAGGGGGCCAGGGGCACCATGAAGAGGACGGCGGGGAGGAGGCCAGCACCCATGGGAGCGGCGTCCGGGGCGGCCGCGGCGGGCGGGGCTTTCATGGCGGGCGGCACCCTGTTGATGAGGACGGCCATGGGCGGCACTTCTCTGGCGAGGGTGGTCGTGGGGGCCGGGGCGGGCAGCACGCTACTGATGAGGACGGCCATGGACAGCACTTCTCTGGCAGGGGTGGGCGTGGGGGCCGGGGCGGGCGGTACACTGCCGATGTTGATGGCCATGGGCGGCACTACGCTGGCGAGGGTGGGCGTGGGGGCCGCGGGGGCAGGGGTGGCCGTGGTGGGCGTGGTGGTGAGACCCACAGCCACAGCCCTGCAGAGGGTGAGGCAGCGGGGGAGGGCCACGCGCCAGAGGTTGAGCACGTGCACGAGCGGCCACATGAGCGGCCGCACGACCGGCCGCACGGGCACAGGGCTGAGCGCCCTGCCAGCGCAGTTGGTGGCAGGGGGGGTGGCAGGGGCGGCCGGGATGGTGGCGGGGATAAGCCACATGCTGGCGCCAGCAAGGGTGGTGACCATGCACCTGCTGCTGCCGAGGGCGGGGAGCCCTACAAGGGCGACAAGGGGGCCAAGAGCGCTGCCAGCAGTGGGCACAAGGGCGGGGAGAGGACGGACCGGCCGCCAAGGGGACCCAAGGAAGGAGGGAGCAGGGAGCAAGGCAAGGAGGGAGCGGCGGCTGTGCCAGTGGCTCCTGCGCCATCCACATCCAAGCATGCGCCCAAGGAGCTGCCTCCTCAGGACACCAAGGCCAAGGGCAAGCCAGCAGCCGGCAGTGCAGCAAGCGGGAAGGCGGACAAGCAGGAGGCCAAAGAAACCAAGGCACAGCAGCTGTACAAGAAGATGGCTGCTGGTGGAGTGACAGCCAAGTCTGGCGGGGCAACCCTTGCCAATGCATTTGCTCTGCTGGGGGATGCGGACGATGAGGAGTGAAGTGACAATTGCAGCAGCTGGAGTGTGCGGGTAGCAGGGCTCTGACAGGCGCAGCATCATCGCGCGTGGCTGAGCTGTGTGTGCACGCGCAGCGCTTGGCAGATCACATCCCATTGAGTGCTTCCTTTTGCCATGCATGTTCATATGACGAGCGAGGTGGGTGTCAGCCGAGAGAGGAGTGAGACCATCGTGACAGCAGTACATGCCTTGGGGTTAGGTAGTGTGTGCAGGCCATCTGTTCAGTGTGCCAGATTCTTCCTTTTTCATGGTGCCACTGTTTGGCCATTTTGGTCGAGGCCAGTAAAGTGCATATCCTTGCACCTCTGCTTCCAGCATCAGGAGAAGATCCTTGCTCGTGCCAATCCTCTGCATGCTCTGGATCATAAGTGCTCCTGTTCCCTCAAGACCCCTCCTGCTCGTTCCAGCAGACCAAAACAGTATGGTCAGCAAAGGATCCCAACAGCCCCTGCCCTCAAACAGGTCATGTGAACAGGAAGTCAGAACAGTCAGCTGTGGTCTGAGATTTGAAGCACCATGGCTTCACAGGCTCTTCTTCAGCACATCCATGAACTGATCCTCATCATCCCACTGGATCTCTGCAATCTGCTTGTTGAAGTATGACGAGATGGCCGTCATGATCTTGTCATCCTGCAGAACCACGTGCCATGCACAGCGCATCAAAATCCGCATGAGTCTTTGCAATCACAGCACCAGCATGGTCAGTGTGACGTCATGTGTGCTGGCATGCAAATGTCATGTTCATGTTGGTGGCATGCAAGCACTAGCCAGGGGATGCCCTAACCGGCCGGACATGATTGAATGTTGAGTGGTGCAGCACGGTGGCATCACTGCTCAGACACGCACAAACCATGCGGTCCATCAGGCCACAGCCGCCTTAGCAGCTGAGGCACTCGGAGATGGTCAGACAACCAGGTGTGTGTCATCACAGCAGCACGCCCTACCAGGCTGGCGACAGCCCTGATGCTCTGGCTGACATATGCCCACTGGGCAGAAGCTGATACACCACCACATCAGATGACCAGGCCCCCACATGAGTCCAGTGCATGGCGTGCATGCGAACTCAGCGCAACTTGAGCAGCAGCAGCGCAGAAGGGGAAATAAAGAAAGCCTGCTCGTGCTATGCACTCACGTCCGCCGTGCAAATCAGGTTGAAGGCTGCACCCTTGCGCCCAAAGCGGCCGGAGCGGCCAATGCGGTGCAGGTACGTCTCATAGTTGGGGGTGCGCTGGTCGCGCTCCACAGGCACATCATAGTTGATGACCAGTGTGACCTGCAAGAGGGGCGAGTGAGATGGTATGAGCCGCATGCGGCAGTGAGTGGATGCGGCAGGCAGCGTAAAGCACAACCCATGGCCTTGTGGGATGGCAGGGTTCAGACATCAGCACGCAGCAGGGCTGACCACAAGTAAAGCCAGGGTCGGTCACCTGGGAAACGTCGAAGCCGCGTGACAGCACATCTGTAGAAATGAGGATCTTGGTGGCCCCATCTCTGAACTCCTGCACCACCCTATCACGGTCGTTGTGGTCCATGTCACCCTGCGCTCACGTGTGACATCACAAGTGTCAAAGTATGGGCATGTGCCTGCCTTGAACCGCAGCCCACACCACATACAATATGCAAAGAACGTGCAGTACATACATGCAACATGCCAATGCCCACAACAACTCCCCTGTATGCCCTGAACCCTAAACTCTCAACCCCAAACCCTAAACCCCAAACCCACTCGCCTGTATGCTCGTGCACTTGTACCCCTCCGCCTCCATCTCGCTGTGTAGCGTGCGTGCCGCCTCACGCGTGCGCACAAAGATGATGGTCTGGCCCAGCTTCTCGCAGTTGGGGAAGATCATCTCCTTCAGCACGCGCGTCTTGGCGTTGCGGTCGGGGCACCTGCGCATGCATGCCCCATGCCACCGTGTGTGAAGAGCAGGTCATGCCATGAGCACACATACGTGCTGAGCAGCTGGTGCCATACCAGGTGCTGATGAGCGTCAGCAAGCTGCAAGGCAGCAGTTGTCACTTGACATCCGCCAAGCCTGCTGCAGCCAAACAGCTGACATTCTCTGCAGCTGCACATGTGTGCGCTTCACACCTGACATTGTACTGTGCAATCACATCCAGGGACAGTTCTTCCTTGGCAACAAACACGTGGTTGGCCTTGGGCGCGATCTGCAATGGCAAACGAGCACGAGCGTGTGTGCCACATGTTTGCTTGAACCATTGCTATGCTGCTGTCAAGCGGTGGTGGCGCTTGCTTGACCCCGCTCCCATGTGCTGCCACGCTGTTGATGGATGTGACTTTGTGTGCATGCAGCTGAAGCGCCTGCCGAACCCCACACTCTCTCCGGCATATATCCCCTATACGTCAACACCCACGACCTCAAAACGCAGCAGTACGCAGCCACAGGCAGCAGGTGCTGGTGCTGGGCCCTGGTTGGCTGCCGTACCACCTGAAGCCAGGAGCTGCGGGCTCACAGCAGCACACACACCTGCATCGCGAAGCGCTTCACGGGGTCGTTGAAGGTGGCAGAGAACAGCAGCAGCTGCACACTGGGGTTCTTCTTGCGGATGTTCTTAATCAGACGCACAGAGTCGTCAGCAAACGCGTCGGCCTTCAGCATCTCATCAGCCTCGTCAAACACCTGTAGCAAGAGAACCACGCAGCGACGGGGCAAGTTCCAGACCTCTGGCGCGGAACCCTGTGCACACTAGCCATGTTATTGGCACCCAGCACCACTGCATCCATGACCCAGTCACAACCTCCACTCCAGCCATGGCCTTCTGACAATGGTTCGCTGCACGCTGATCAGCTGTTGCACTGGCCAAGCGGACCTTTCAACATAAATGCAACTGGTAACCATCCTCACCAATATGCGAATGGTGTCCAGTGACAGGATGCGCTTTGACGCCCATGCCTTGAGCTTGCCATGTGTGCCAATCACCACCTGTGTGGCGCACCAAGTGCTGTATGTGTTGCTTAGCACAGCTGACACAACCACCTCACAGGCGGTATAATGAAGTAGGCTCCCCACAGGGTACAGCACAGCATAAACAAGAGCAGGTAGCAAACTGCCGTGCAAACTGCGCCTTCCCCCACCACTTAACAACCGGCAACTACTGACTGCCCTGACAGCCTCGCTGCCAAAACAGGCCGACCTCACACCTGCTCCGTGATGCGCTCCTTGCGGAACTGCGACCCCTCGAAGTCTGATGCAGTGGATGTGGCCCGGATGCCGGTGAACTTGCCCATCTTGGTCAGCACGCTCAAGTTCTGCGCATACACCATGCACACGCAAGATCAGGATCAGGCGCAGGACATGCGTTGTGGTCCCAATTGCAGCTCACGGTGCATTATGAGTGCATGGAAAGCGGAAGGCATGCTGCGCCTTGCGTGGCACAGCAACATCCATGCAGGACCAGGGGATTGCGCCACTGACTGTTGCTGCTGTGCATGAAGATGTGGTGAGTCAGGCAAGCATGATGTGTCAGCATGGTGCGTCGGAGGGGCCCGTGTGCAAGCGGCACCAAGGCGTTGATACTTTTGCTGCCTTACAGCTGAGCAAACACTTGTGGGGCCGAACTCTCACCTGTGTGACCAGCTCGCGAGTGGGGCATGTACATAACGCCTGTGGCTCATTGATCTTAGGGTCCACCCTGTGATGTGTGACAGTGTGAGGCATGCAAGTACAAGGACGGAGCCTACACACGGTGTGGGCTGTCCCATCTCAGCCACAAGAGCAGTCCAACAGCAACTGGCGAGCCGCACCAGCGCCAATGCCCAGCAGCATCTGCATGCTGCGGCTGCTAGCAGTCACGCCCCCAGGCACTGAATCACGTACACAACCCAAGCGCTTTGTGGTGGCTCACCGGCTCAGCATAGACAGCACGAAGCATGTGGTCTTTCCCGAGCCGTTGTGGGCTTGGGCAATCAGGTCCTTGTAGGGAGGGGTCAGAATCATGGGCAGGGTCATGGCCTGGATACGTGAGGGCCGCTCAAACTTCATCTCCACATACAGGCCCTGAGCGGCACATGCAGGAGTACCGTAGCATCATTGCATGGCTTGGTATGCACAGATGTGCGGAGTCTGTGCCAGCAGCAGCTGACTTGGGAGTAGGCATTCAAAAGCATGTACGGCAAGTCAAGGTGCCGACTGATGTGCACTACAGCTGGCAACCTTGGCCACTGCCAAATGCGCATTGCCAAAGGAAAAATGGCGAGGTCGTGCATGTTCTGGCACATAACACCCGTCCCCATCTACCTTCAGCAACTCTGGGGACAAGGGCAGCTCCTCAAACGCGTGTGCTGAGCTGTAGATGTTCCCCTCAGCAGTCTGGGTGGTGATCGCGGCCTCTGGGCGCTCGCGCAGGCCCTCTGTCAGGCGTAGGGCCAGGTCGGGCTCATCTGGCGCATTCTCCACCTGTCAGTGCAAACAGCTCATCTGTCTGCCACAGAGCGCAGCGTGCACACCACTGTGCAGCCTATTCTGCCAGGACAAACCTGGCCAGTGGCCATGCAGCGAAGGCCTGCTCCATGCGCCCTACACGCCTGGTGGGTGATGCATGGCATGTGCAAACAACGGGCATGCAGGCACCTGTGCCGACGTCTTCAGCTCATCCGCAAGCTTGTCCGCATCCTGCTCGATGCCCGGGGGAGCGTCGTCCTCCTGCTTGTCCTCAGCCTTCACAATCCCAGGAGGATCGCCTACAAGAGACCCATCAACCCAAAGCAGTCAACCATCTGGTGCCAACAGTTAGGATCATTTCAACGCGCTATATAATGTAAACTTGGGCTATCCTCAACGCGTTTTACCGTCCGCAGACATCACTGCCGTGCTCCGACTTGATCAAGCGTAGATCAATCCGTCCGTGTACTTGACTTCGTTTGCCAATCGTTTCAAATGTGATTACGAACAGGCAGATGAATTGTGGTGCGTGAAGAAGATAGCTGCTCTACAGCAACTGAAATAATGGATTGGGCTTGCAACGAACATATAAGGGCTGCAGTGCTGATCACGGCCACGAAGTGTGTCACAGAGACATTCATCGACTGTGATGGCGGCTGACACTTTGTAGCATTTGCGCATTCCATTATCAACTTTCGTTCCTTGCAAGTATAACAAGCTCTAAAATGGCTTGCCCCATGGGACTGCCAGACTGCCAGCTTGTTTACTCTGGGGCTGATGTGGTACGTGGCTTTAGCATGGGCTTGTGTCTGAGCTATTCACTCTGCATGCATGTGCTGCATAATTGCCATAATGCACTCTGCTTGCATGCTCTGCATGCAGGACGCCTTTGAGGGGCGGTTCCTAGGCCGTCCTGCAATCATCAAACAGTACAAGGACGGGGACAGCTCAGCGATTGCTACACGCATCAAGACGGTGGGTGCACAAGCAGCTGTGGTGCCCCACATGCTTACAGAGTTGGGCACAGTCATTGTGCTTAACCAGCAGCACGACTGAACAGATACGAGGTACAGCCATGGCTGCTGCTGGAATGAACTGCCATACAGATTAGCATGCCGTGTACTGATGAGGCACCACCTGCATCCCTCACAACCTTTAGGAAGTGCGCAGCATGGTGCGCGTACGGAAGCTGGGCTTGCGCACACCCACGGTGTTGAATGTGGACCTTCAAGCTGGAACCATATGCATGGCCAAGGTGGGTGCTGAAGCCTTCCCACTTTAATATGTGCATACGCCACTGGAGAAGCGTGCCATTGCCACCCTGCACTGCCTGGTCTGGTCTTGCTTGCTGACGTTGCTGTGGGGGGTTGTTGAGTCGTGCCTATCGCCCATACACTGGACACACTGAGCTGGACACGCACTATGTTGACGATTCTGCTGCTTTGCAGTGCCCTGCAAAATCAGTTGATGAAGTCTTGCGGGAAGGCAGGCTCAGTGATGCAGGTATGCTGAGTCCGCCCAGCTTGCAGCCTGCACTCAGCATACCACTGGACAGGCCACGGGGGTCTGACGCATGGAATTCTGCTACTCTGCTCCAGAGCTGTCCTGCCACTGACTGTTCCATGAATCTACTACCATGCAAATCCTCATACTGATCGTGCCAATGCATGTTTTTGACATGTGTGCATGCATGCCAACAGAGCGCAAGAGGATGCTTGTGGCCGTTGGCAAGCTTGTGGCATCCATGCACGATGCTGGCCTGGTTCACGGCGCCTTTGACACCAACAACCTGCTCGTGGAAGATGCTGACAAGGAGCAGCCCAAGATTATCGTGATGGGCTTCAGGAATGCACACCAGTCGGTTGGGCCTGAGGACAAGGCAGGTGACCTCACAACTCTGGAAGCATCTCTGGATGCTGCGGTGCCATCAGCTGCTGCAACAGAGCAAGCCACAGATGCGGGTGCTGCAGAGGGTGCAGCACAGGGCGAGGGAGCAACGGCAGCTGCAGAGGGGAAGGATGAGCAGGAGAAGGATGGCAAGAAGCGCAAGGCAGGGGAGACAGCCAAGGAGCACAGCGTAGTGGTGAGTGGGTGCAGATACTCAGTTCAGGTACACGGGCTTCGCACCTTTGCTTCTCTTCTTTGAGAATGCGACCCGAGGCAATGCATATTGTCCAGATGGTCGTTACATGCAAAGCACTTGCAACCACCACAATGCAGCCGCTGCCCTGGTCATGCTTGCGCAAAATCCATGCATGTATGCATGCCATGCCTGCCTGCCTTGGATGGGTGTAGTTCGCGCAAGTGCTGGAGGAGTACCGTGTGCGGAGCAAGCAGTGGTCAGCTGTGTTCAACAGGCTCGAGTCTGGTGAGACGGAGTCGGATCATGCTTGCTTGTGGTACTGCTGTCCCTAATTGTACACAATCTACGCATGCATCTGATACCAGCGTACCGCCATTGACCTTGCGTTTTGTGAGCACAACATGCCCAGTGACTGCACAGCGCCACAGCTGTTGGCGCACAACTGCATGTGGAAAAGGCCTTGTTGAACCTGTTCATAATACATGCATTCGTTGCGTGCAGCACGGATCCGCCAGCGGAAGCGTGCAAAGACGGCATGAGAGAACTGGGGCGCATGTATGCAGAGAGGACACACAGCAGTTTACACAGCAATGTGAGAACCAGACAAACAGAGCAGTGACATGTCCCATGCAGCACTCCATGGACCAGGTAATAATGATTGTAGGTCCCTAAGGATGTTCATTCTTCGGTACGATGGTAGGACTGACACAATCTTTATATGTGTGTATTCTGATTGTCCGTCCCAACATCTCAGCGGCAGGATCAATCAAGTCCGTGATGGTGTGAAGCCATACCTAGGTGGAATAGACCCACGTACTATGAATGTAATGCTTTGTATGTGAGGTTTGCCAGGTCACATCTCATACCATGTACCATCACTGCGACTTTTTGCTAGAATCACTGCCTACCCCTGTGTGCTTCTTGCCCAGCAGCAAGCCCAGTGCCACCTTCAACACCGAACGCATGACAAGCAGCACTGCACCCAGCACACACAGCAGCAGCAGGCCCACCACGGCCAGCACATCCAGGCCCTGTGCCAGCCAGAACGGCACACGGTGCTCCACAGGGGTCAGGCGGTGCGCATCCCCAAGCAGCAGCTCCGTCTCAATCACATCAGCTGCACGCGCAGCAGAGCCACCGCCCATGCGCGTGGCTGCATTCAGCCGGGAGATGGCGGAGAGGAAGGAAGGCTCAGAGGCCACGCGCGCCAGCTTGGCAGTGACCTGAAAGGGCAGCACATGCACAGCGGACGCCACTGATGCTGTTTAGCATGCTTGTGTCCTTCAGCAGCTGTAACCTGGTCGTTGTGCTTTTGCAAGCGGCTGCATCTGGTTTCCGCCCGTGTGCATCTTATTGGCAGGAGTGCCTCCCCTTGCATAAAGCGCTTCAGGAGTTTCAAGTTTGCAGTAATTGCCAGCGGACCTACCTCATCAGACGTGAAGTTGTGCGGGTTGACCAACAGGCCCAGACCCAGGTCATTCACACGGTGCGCGTTGAAGGCTTGCTCCGCAAAGAAAGGCACCACCAGTACCGGCACCATGTTCATGACCGCCTCCCCGATGCCGCCCTGGCCGCCATGAGTCACGAACACGCGCACCGCTGGGTGAGCCAGCACCATGTCCTGGTGCACCCACTCCATGACTGTCACTGTGCTGGGCAGGGCACCTGGGCCCAACACTTCAGGGCCCTGGTGCTCCTGCAGGTCCTGCCGCATGGCAAACAGCACGACAGCATCCACCGACTGTGCGTATGCATGCACGCCGGCCAGAAGCTTCTTGGTGATGGCCTGCTTGATGTATACCTGGAGCACAGCAGGTGAGCCATATCCCATATGAGGCCAATCAGCACATGTGCAGGCGTTTGCGTTCCTGGTAGCATGCTTGGCCACAGCAGAATGCAGCAAATGTACACAGGCGCTGTGGTCAAGCCCTTGTGCGGCCAGTCTTAGATGTGCCCCACGCAATAACCGTTGTGGCAGCCACCCTGCCACCACGACAGCATCACAGTGCGCCTTCCTTCCACTCCAACATCACACTTCGTCCCACCCACCTCTGTGCCGAATGAGATGTAGATCACACCACCCTTGTGCTTGGCGTGCTGCTCATCCAGCCACTGCCACACCTTCCTGTCTTGCTCAGGCCACTCCTCAAATGGGGTGGTGTTGGGATCAAAGGGTTGTTGCATGATCCCCACCATGTGCACCAGTGGGGACAGCATACGAGGTACCTGTGCATCGCAGCCACACAAGCTGCACTCCTCAGAATAGTGCTGACCGCATGCCCATATCACCTCGCTGCAATATGGCATGCTGGTTGCTGGGTGTAGCAATCGTGAAATCATGGCGGACAGGATGGCAGGATGAGGGCAGCACGGGTGCAGGAACGAGCCCGTGGCGGGGTTGAGCACTTCAAACTTCACCGATGATCACTACATGGCAGCGACAACAGACTCGCGCTGCAGCCTCCTCACATCAAAGTGCAGGTCCCATGTCATGATCACATGATGGCCGGCCCAGGGCTCTGCAGGGTTGCCATATGGTGTGACCCCATGCTTCACGCGCAGGGGCCCCAGAGGTGCCGTGGCTGGGATCATGTTGAACAGCAGGTAGATGCTCTTGGCCATCTTACGCAACCGCACCAGGAACGACTGCGTGCATACATGTGTGATATGTGGGGTGTTGCAGGCAGTACAGGCTCATCCACAAGTCCCCTGTGAGAGCTCTTTGCCTGCCACACCCTTGGCTGTGCTAGGGCCATGCAAGGGTGAACAGGCGATGATGTCACAGCCACCTCCAGTGCCAGCCATGAACAAGGCAGCAACACTCACTGAGTGATGCTCTGCAAGTGGGGATCCATGGAGTGGGTCAGGAGCCGCCCAAGTGTCCTGTACACCAGACAACAGGTAACTTGGGCAGATTATTCTGGCTGAGAGTACTCCTGGCCAGTAGTAATGCGAACTGATGGCACACACAGTATGAGCATATGCGCATATGCGCAGTAAGCAGTGGCCATTTGATGCAAGATGGTGCCCCATCGTGGCCCTTGTTCTACATGACACACCATGAAGCTGCCGATGTGTCCAAGGTTGCATGGCAGGAACACCACATATGGTAAGCCATGCACATTAGCGTAGTCTGTGGGGGCGGTGGAGAAGAAATCAAGCACCAGCAGGTCTGGTTTCCTGCAGCTCATTTGACGAGGGACAGGGAGCACTTGCCTGTGTGCATTCTGCTGCAAGAGCACATGCAAGCGCGTGGGTTACGCATCGTGTTGTGCAGTACTGCTGACAAGGCACACAGATGCAGCTGGGGTGTGACGCACCCATGCTTCTTGATCATGGCTTCAAACTCGTTGAACAACCGGTCATACGTGTCCACGATGATCATCTTCAACACACGTGAAAGCGCCTGGATTGCCTGGCGCCAGCCTTGCATGTCCCCGGACACCATGTCTGCACTTGTGAAGCGCTCCACCTCCTCAGTCAGGAACCCAACTGGCATGATATCTGCCGGCAACTGCAGAGTATGTGCCACAGGCACTGCAGCATGTCAGCATGTGTTTTGGTCATCATGGGGCGGTGAACTCATGTTGGGAACGCCACGCAGGTCGTTGGCGCCATCGCTCACCGGGATGAACTCAAACCCCGCGTTGCGTACCATGCCTGCACACATAAGGTACGACGAATGTGGGTAGGAGCTGCGCTGGAAGCTGCGGTTTAAACGTCTTCAGGTGCACCATGCCCTTGCAAGCCTCCCCGCGGGCTGATGGCCAAGCATATCTCCGCATCAACACAGTGCCTGTTGATGCCTCGCTCAGCATGCAAGGAGCAAGCTACATACAACAACATTACGCACCTTCAAGCTTTGCGTTTCCCCACATTATGGGCGTGTGCCCACGCTCGCGTAGCTTTTCCATGGTGGAGAGCATCTGCATTGCAATGCTCACTGACTGGGGACACGAGAATAGGATCCTTGATGGCTTTGGATGCGCGGGAGGAAGGTCTGCTAGTCGTGCCCATGCCTGCCCTGCCACCAAACAAAGCAATACGAGGCAAGTAGTAGCCATGGTCCTGGGCCTAGAAATGATCCAATTTGCTTGTATAAGCCCGCATCAAATGGGTCCTCAAAGTGTTGTTGCTGTGTGCTAAAAAACAGAAAGTTTTACCTCACAGGTTATCACACCAAGGCGACCAAGCCAATCGAATGCATGCAAGCCAGTTGTGGCGCGCGCTCTAGGCAATCAGTCCTGCTTCATTGAGACCTTGTTGCCTGCCCCACACAGCAATGTGTATGCCGCCCTCAGCAGCACCAGCATGACAAGCAGCACTGCACACAGCACACACAGCAGCAGCAGGCCCACCACAGCCAGCACATCCAGGCCCTGTGCCAGCCAGAACGGCACACGGTGCTCCACAGGGGTCAGCAGGTGCGTGTCCCCAAGAAGCAGCTCAGATTCCACGATGTTTGCCGCACGCACAGCAGCCCCACCGCCCAAGCGCTGAGCCGCATTCACACGTGCCAGGGCAGCGATGAACGATGCCTCTGTGGTCACACGCTTCAGCTTGGCAGCAACCTGCAGGGGCATGTCCATCGCACATAAGGTGTGTCTGGATGTAATCTGGAGCGGTGTAAAGGCCATCTGCCGTGTCTCACAGCAGCCGTCATGTGTGCATGTGTGGTTAGTGCATCCCTTCTGCATTGCCGTGAGTATATCTGCGGATCAGAGGTGGTTGCGGTGTGCAGAAAACTTCTGCGAAACGCCGTGTTACTGTTGTCATTATTAGAGGTGGCCCAGCAGTGCCAGTTGATGTGTTGATCATGCCATCCATCCTGCTCCCTCAACCGCAGCCCACCTCCTGTGCTGTGAAGTTGTGTGGGTTGACCCAGAGTCCCAGGTGGTTGTCCTGAACACGATGTGCGTTGGCTGCTTGCTCCGCTATGAAGGGTACCACCACCATGGGAACCATGTTCATGACCGCCTCCCCAATGCCGCCCTGGCCACCATGAGTCACGAACACGCGCACCGCTGGATGCCCCAGCACCATCTGCTGGTTCACCCAGTCGTGAACGGTGATGCTACTGGGCAGTGCTCCAGGGCTCAGCACATCGGGCCCCAGGTGCTCTTGGACATCTTTGCGCAATGCCACAAGGGACGTAGCATTCGCTAATTCTGCAAATATGTGCAGGCCGGCCACCAGCCGCTGGAAAATGTCCTGCCGCATGAGCACCTATGTGGCCACAACAGCGAGGCAGACCACGCACGGCATATGGTGAGAACAGCCCTGCCATGCTTTAGATCAGCCAGTTGGAAGGTGAGGGTGCCTGGCCCGCCCTGCACCAGCAACCTGCAGAGCTGAGTGCCAGAGCCCTAGGGGCCAGAAGGCAACAATGGCAGTGTTTTAGGGTGTGTATCAGATATACCATGCAGTGATGTATGCTCACCTCCGTCCCAAACGCCATGTAGATCACACCACCCTTGTGCTTGGCGTTCTGCTCATCCAGCCACTGCCACATCTCCCGGTCTTGCTCGGGCCATTCTTCAAATGGGGTGGCGTTGGGATCGAATGGGCGTTTCATGATGCCGACTGGGTGAACGAGTGGGGACATTAAGCGTGGCACCTGTGACGGTGGCAGCACAACTCAAGTCGGGTGGGAGATGTGCGCATTCAATAGCGGACGGATGGCGGAAGTCAGGTCAGGCACACAGGCAGATAGGCAGCCGAGCAGAAACCTGGGCCACACCTCCCCTGGACTGACCAGGAACCACACGGCACCCAAGCCCTTCGTCCTCACAACCATCCGCAATCACGCACATCAAAATGTAGATCCCAGGTGACGATGACATGGTGGCCCATCCAGGGCTCAATAGGGGTCTTGTAGGGCTTGACGCCATGCTTGATGCGCAGCTGGTTGACTTGCCCTGACACAGGGATCATCTGGGAAATGAAGTAGGCTGTCTTCAGGAGCTTGAAGAGGCGCTCCTTCAAGGAGCTGTGGTGCTGTGCAAGAGACGCTCCATGGATGGGGTCTGGTGCGGCCCACGTGTCCTGAAAGCTGTGGGCACGCATGATGGGTCAGCAACAGCTGTCATGCGTGCGCATCCCTGCCACACTTTGTTTCCTGTGCCAGTACATCGTGTGATCTGTGCGGCCACATGCGCACAAGGCTACACAAGGTACAACATGCTATGCTGATGCACGTCAGGCAGCCGTTCAACTTAAAGGCAGGGCAGCAAGGGCAAGGCGTCTGGACTCAAAAAAGAGCAGCCCGAGTACATAGCAGAGGTGCATCACAGCTTCCAGCTGCTGCACACGCACCCAGCCAGCAGCCCCAGGTTCCCGGCATAGAACACGATGAAAGGAAGTTTGCGGCTGAATGCGTAGTCGATGGACACAGACGAGAACATGTCCGGGATCAGGAGGTCGGGCTTCCTGCGGTCAAGTTGTTCAGGAATGGGTCACATTTCATATGCAGTTGTGCCTCTATCTGAGCCAGCTGAGAGTGGCTGGTTTGGCCACATCCCTTGTCCTTGCTTATGCCTGAAGCAGGGGCCAACTTTCATGCTGATCATGCCCTGCAAGCTGTGATCAATCCCACTCCACTGGTTGTTACCCCTCACCCATCATACAGGCAGCACGGAATGTGCACTGGCACGCACGCCACAGCAGCAGCATTCTGCCGGCACCAACAGCTCACTTGCCATTGGGTGTCCACGTACCCATGCATCTGGATGTGTTTCTCGAAGTCATTGAACAACTCATCGTACGGCTCAATCACCACGCCCGTCACAAGGCCCACCAAAGCTGCAAGGGGCTTGCAGGGACGCGGCATCAAGGGGTGTTGTGGTACTGGTGCCATGCGGTGGTTTGGGGGACTCCGCGCTGGGATGCAGAGCACGGCATGCAGCAAAGGTGTGCACAGACTGCACACCATCCCGAGCCACACCTCGAATGGCCTCGCGCCACTGCGTTGCACCTAGGACATCTGCTGCTGCAAAGTCTAGCAGGTCCTTCTTGAAGCGGGAGTGGGGTAGCAGGTGCTTAGGCGTCTGCATGGGCAGGCAGTTCAGTCGCACAGCTTGCCGTGCAGTCAGCATCAGTTGATTGGCATGCTTCCCAGCTTCAACCACGAGATGCCCACAGTTGCAGTTGCAGTTACCAGCGCCATTGCACACTGCTGTGCGTAGGTATCAACTGAGCCAAGACAGCATGCAGTTGGCTCAGCGAGCAGCGGAAACTGACGACTGCCATGATACACCTTGCAGCAGCTTCGCTCACCGAGTAGAATTTGATGCCCGCCCGTTTGGCTGGTTCTGCACACATGCATGAAAGATTCATCAGCCTCTGTGTCCCGCCCCAATCTAACCTAAGAACGTGCCGTTTCCTATTTATGATGTTACCTGCGTGCTTTGCATGCCCCCACAAGCTGACATCGTGGCCCCGTTTTTGGAGCTCCTTTCCTAGCTCCAGCAGCTGCAGACCGATGCTCTGCTCCAGCACAATGGACGCGAATTTGATGAAAAGTCATTAAAACGTTGAAAAGCTGTTTAGTCTTCATGCACAGGGGCCCATCACGACTGCCATCTTCAGGCGCTCACCGCAGACTGTGGGCACGTCAGCAGGATCCTGCTAGGTTTGGGTTGCGCCAGTGGCAGGTCCCTGACTCGACCCCGAGCTAATGTGGAGAATTGCAGACACAAGACTAGCAGAGTAATGGAAAGAATGCTTTCGTACTTCATGATTACAAGGTTTAAATGCTGAGGATCGCAAGGGATCACATGGGGTTGCGTGATTCACATGTCTATGACCCTTTCATATTCCCCACATGGCGCAAGTATCCTGATTGCCCTCATCCATGGTGCGTGATCCTTCTGCACGTTTTGTGGACTACATGCTTAACCATCACCAGAATTCTTCTGACCGCACAATTCTTCGAGGTTTTGATCGCGGGTGCCTCCGCCAAGTAGCCCAGCTTCACAGCTGCAGCTTGGTCAACACTGCCTGATCACAGCGCCTTCTTCTCAGATGCACCATGCGCTGGCATTTGCTTCTTGCCCAGTAGCAAGCCCAGTGCCACCTTCAACACCGCATACATGACAAGCAGCACTGCACCCAGCACACACAGCAGCAGCACGCCCACCACGGCCAGCACATCCAGGCCCTGTGCCAGCCAGAACGGCACACGGTGCTCCACAGGAATTAGGCGGTGCGGCTCACCCAGCAGCAGCTCCTCCTCAATCACATCAGCTGCACGCGCTGCAGGGCCACTGCCCATGCGCGTAGCTGCATTCAGCCGGGAGATGGCGGCGAGGAAGGAAGGCTCAGAGGCCACGCGCGCCAGCTTAGAGGCCACCTGAGCAACACACACGTGTGCACACACACATGGGAAGGAAGGTGTGACCTGGCCAGTACGCCACGCAATGCAGCTGGCAAGCCTGCACACGCAAGCTGGCAAGGCTGCTCAGATACATGAGCTGCGTGAGGCCCGGCTGGGTCGGGGCCAGCTCCTGTAGGTTCCCTTCAGCCTCCCCAGACAACACACCTCCTCAGCTGTGAAGTTCTGTGCGTTTACAAACAGCCCCAGTCCAAGCTCTTGGGACCGATGCGCGTTGAAGGCCTGATCAGCCATGAAGGGCACAATGAGCATGGGCACCATGTTCATGACCGCCTCCCCGATGCCGCCCTGGCCGCCATGAGTCACGAACACGCGCACCGCTGGGTGAGCCAGCACCATGTCCTGGTGCACCCACTCCATGACTGTCACTGTGCTGGGCAGGGCACCTGGGCCCAGCACCTCAGGGCCCTGGTGCTCCTGCAGGTCCTGCCGCATGGCAAACAGCACGACAGCGTCCACCGACTGTGCATATGCATGCACGCCGGCCAACAGCTTCTTGGTGATGGCCTGCTTCAAGTAAACCTGCAGCCAGGGAGGGCACCATTAGGGTAGTGGCTACGTCGAGACGTACCCCCTGATCAGAACCAACACTTCTCATTGTCCGTCACTCGATTTAACTGTCAGTTGTCAAATCTGTGCCCCGCCCACCTCTGTGCCAAATGAGATGTAGATCACACCACCCTTGTGCTTGGCGTGCTGCTCATTCAGCCACTGCCACACCTCCCTGTCTTGCTCAGGCCACTCCTCAAAGGGGGTTGCGCTAGGATCAAAGGGTTGCTGCATGATCCCCACCATGTGCACCAGCGGGGACATCATGCGCGGGATCTGCAGCCAAGGCACAATGCACACACCAAGTGTAAGCTGTACGAGCCGCACGCCAGACAGCAACCACAGCAACCTGTGGCAGCCATCAACCTGCAGGTACAAGCTGTTCCACGTGCCCTAGAACAGTGGTACATGCACTTGCATTTGCAGCACGGCGGCACAGCACAGGCAGCCCACAGCTGCCCAGATCGCTCGTCCTACATACGCACATCCCAGTGCAGGTCCCAGGTGGTGATGACTGTGTGCCCAGCCCAAGGCTCCACTGGGCTACCATATGGCTTCACTCCCTTCTTGACGCGGATCTGGTTCAGCGGGCCCACTGAAGGGATCATGTTCGCGATGAAGTAGACGCTGGCGAAGAGCTTGCGCAGGCGCTCGGCAAAGGAGGAGCGGTGGTGGTCGAGCGTGGTGCCCCACATGGGGTCTGCGCGTGCAGTACAGGCAGGACGCAACAGCCTGAAATGGCGCACTGTCAGGGCTGTGTTCACAGTCTTCACACAGTGCAAGTGCCCATACTGCAGGTGCATCGATGGGCCCCCGGTTCATGCCCATGTGCGGGGTACGTCTCACTTCAACGTACAAGGGATGCTCCAAACCTCCACACAGCTGTTCAGTGACTGGATGCACCACATGAATCCCCTGTGGTAATGAGCTGCAGCTCACAGAGCCTGACCTGGGCATGCCCAGCAATCATGGAATCCAGCGACGTGTCCCAGGTTCATGGTCATGAACACAACATAGGGCACGCCATGCTTCATGGCCCAGTCCATCGGGACCTGTAGCCATGTCCAATGCAGGCCAGGCTCACGATACCCAGGGCCCGATGCAGCACCTGTCACAGCATACATTGTGACGCTAGCTGCCCAACCGTCTGCTGCTGCAGCCGCAGCTGCGCAAACTGATTTGCACGGCCCACCGACAACTACAAGTGCAACAGAGGCTACGCAACCTTAGCCTCCTGCTTTGCGCTACTGACCATCAAACTGAACAGCAGTGCGCACTTGCAAGCCCAAATCCGCTACATACCGTGGAGAAAACTTCAATCACCAGGAGATCAGGCTTCCTGCAAAGTGGCAGGTTGCCCGGTACCTTTCCTGGTCAGGTTGTGACAGGAAAAGAACAGTTTGTAGTCTTTGTACCATCTTCCTGCCCCGGTCACCAGCTTTTCTTAGCAGCTCAATCACATGCACAGTGGATGAGGTGCCATGCTGATCTACCAAGGTCTGAGGATATCATGACAAAAAGGGTCTTGGGCCTCACCCCGTCTCATTGATGTACTGCTCCCATGCCTCCCACATGGTCTCGTACGTGTCAATCGTCATCTTCTTAATGGCAGTTGCATATGCCTGCGCTATGAACACACCCAGCATGTGGTTCAACTGCTTGCATGGTGTGAAGATGACGGTGAGCGTGCCAGGCGCGCTGCCATCAACTATTGCTTGAAGGCCTGCTCACTGCGTGAATTGGCATAAGGAAAGCAGATGAGGCTGGTAGAGGAGCTTGGCCCATGCCCAAAAAGGCGGTGAACTGCCAGCAACCAGGTGCGCGTCAGCATGCAAGCACGTGCAAGCACACCTTCACGCCTTGTTTCCAGTCCTTGCGTGAGAGCAAGTCTGCGCCAGCAAACATCTCCACCTGCACTGGATGTGGATGCTCTGAGCCTGAGCGTCTCCTCACCCGCTATGTGTACTGTGTACACCTGATCTGTACTGTAACCTCACCCCTTTGATGAGTATGATAATGCGCGGGTGATCAGGCTTGTACTTGTGTTTAGAGGAACGACCTAGCACATTCCTGCCCCATCCACGGCAGGGTCAGACCTGGTTACACTCTCACTGACACACGAGTCGATACGTTCCTAGATGGCCTTCCCCTGTGCACGACTCAAGTCAGGACCTCAGGTACCCTACACCGCACAGCTGAAAAGCTGCTTGCCGTGCATTGAAAGCACACCAACCTCTTCCTGGATGATGCCAATAGGCAAGAGGCTGTCGCCCATCTGCAGTGCGCTTTGGTCACATGGGATTCAGGGATGATCAGTGAAGCACACCATGGGCAGCAGGTGCCCTCGTTCACAACATGCACATGCATGCATGCTCAGTGAAACAGGTCAGGCATGAAACCACCCACCGAGCGAAAGCTCAGTCCCGCAGAAGTCACCATTCCTGTCGTTGTGTATGCAGTGGGGACGTGTGGGCAGAACATCATGCCCAGTAGCGTCAGTTTCAACAGCGACCTGTTGCATATCATGTCACCACTCAGGGGTCAAGCTACTGCGTTCGTCCCGCTTACCCTGCATCTTCTTGTTGCCCCATACGTCCACTTTGTGCCCCCTCAGCTGTAGCTCAACCCCAACTGTGATGAACTGCATGGTGATGCTTGTACTTTGAGGCGATGTAAGCACAATGCGGCTTGGCCTCGGTTTTGTGTCAGGGAGCTCTGCAATCCGGGCACAAACGAACTGCGCGGCCAAAGCCAGCACGATCCAGCGCAATATTTCTATCATGATTGGATGTTGTTGGTAGTGTATGCAGGTGGATGAAGAAGTGGAGTATGCACCACATCACACACGCATAAACGGTGTCCAGCACTGTCAAGAGCACTCCAGCAGCAAAGAATTACAATGTGTGGTGTTCATGAATTCATACATAGGAAAATGTACAGAGGGCTTGAGTTCAGTGTGGAAACACCGGCACCGCCAGAGGCAGCGACCACCTATCCTGTGATTTCTTGCAAAAGACAGCAGAGTGAATCAACCCACATCTGTCAACACAATCCTGCTGCTCCAGTGGCCTAAGCGGGACCATGCCACAACTGCCACCCCATGGCCCATCCATGGTTGGGAGGGGTGCCCAAGCAGAGGGTAAATAGATGTGGCAGATATATCACAAGCCGGCAGCACGAGGAACTGCAGTGATGCCGACCACAGCATCACCACCACGCCTCAGCGCCTCAAACTTTGCAGCCAGCGGGTCTTTGCCTCCTGCCACACCCGCCCCAGCACGCTTGGCCTCAAAGCGCGCACGCTCCAGCATTGACTGCAGGGACCGCACCTCCTGCACACGCGGGGCAGAGAAGCACGCAGTACAAAACGCCATTATGAATGAGGCCAGCCATTGTGATTTGTGAATGAGTCTGGGGATGCGTGTGGGGGCTGCACCAGACATGGGGCATGCCGCCCCACATCCCCCACACCCACACAAATGCACCCGGCGCCTAGCGCACAGGTACTCAAGTCTCAAACATACTCTTGCAACACCACAGTCAACAACACACTGTGGTGGTCTGTTATCTTTGCTACACAGGTTTGTGCACCTGGTTCAGCTCCTCCTCTCGCGTGCCAGCTGCCAGCAGCTGCATGTGTAGCTGTGCGCCCCGCGCCTCAGCATCAGCCAGAGCCGCCTGCGAGCAAGAGACAGTGGCATGACAGAGACTAACAGACCCCGACTTTGTGCACTTGAACTGGGACACGTCAAGCCACCGAGTGCGCTGTATGAGTTGCGAACGAAGAGTCCCCTGCGCCCTCTTTCCCAGCAGGTTTAACAGAGGCTACACAGTGTCCTCCGCGCCATGCCACATGCAGTCCACAGCGTCCAATGCCGCACGCTTTTGACCGCCCACTTCTTCATGGTGCTCCCAGCCCACCCAGCGTCACCGCACAGCACCGATCGCCTCACCTGCAGCTCAGGCAGGACCCCCCTCAGGTGCTCCAGCTCTGCGGCTGCGTGCGCAGCCGCCGCCTGCGCCTGGTCCAGTGCTGAGCGCAGTGCAGCCATCTCTGAGTCCCGTGCATCTAGCTCGCGTCGGTGCTCGCCAAGCGCCCGCTCAAGCTTGCCAGCGATCTGGCAGGCAGGCAGAAGGGCAGGCAAAGAAGTGTTGTTTTTGAGAGACGTTGTGCCATCACGCATGTTGGGTATGCCGCACAGCTGGTTTGGCTCATTCCAGGGACTTCAGGAAGCCACAACCCCAGGAACCACATGACGCTGCATGCCACCACGGGCAGCTCTCCCTCTGACCTCCCCTCTGCGGCATGAGGCTGTGCACCCTGGCTGTGTACCAGCAGCTGGCACGTGCAGCGCTGCGGTCTGCTGCTGGCTTCCCCTGTTCAGTTCTTTGTTGGTCGGCGGTGCGGGAGGTACCCACTCCTCCCTTTCCCTCCAGTGTAACGACCTTCATTCACTCTGGCGCTGCCCCCAAGCCGCCTCACCATCTGCGCCTCCTCCTTCCAGCGTGCCAGCAGTGCCTCCTTCCCCGCCAGCAGCTGCTCTGCCTCGCTCACACTACGCGCGCACGCGGCAAGCGCGCTCTCCAACCGCGCGGCCATGGCCTTCACCTCCTGGTCCCGCTCCACACGCGCCGCCGTGACCTGCCACGCACAGGTGCATCAGTATTGCAATCATAACAATAACAATGACACGGTGTTTCACAGATGTTCCTGCATGCTGGAGACATCAACAATCATAGCGAGAGCAAAACTGTGAAACAGCACGGGCCACACAGCAAACCCATGAGTGACCACGTGCTTGGCGATGCTGCAGATCCAATGGGCTCCTACTGATTCTTGTTTCAGTGTGCTACCAGCTATCATGCCAAACCCAGCGTTGCGCAGCCATGACGACAGGATGAAGCATTCCGACTGGGCATTCAGATGCATCCCGCACCTGCTGCCGCAGCTCACGCTCAACACGTGTCTTGGCCTCACGCAGCTGCGCCACCTCACGACCAAGGGCCTCGCTCTACGCAGAGCGGTACAGCAAATAAATGAGGTCACAGTGCAGTATTATTATTACAGTGCAGTATGGTGCTGGCAGCCCACTCCATGGGAGCACAGAGTGCTATGCCAACACCAGGATGTGACAGGGACAGAGACGTGGGGATCTCGGGATGAATGCAGCCCCAGCACAGTTGACCATAAGGTCGCAAGCAGCTCGCGCTCTGGAGGAAAGGAGGTGCACTGTGGGCAGCACATTCGCGTGGAATCCTGGTATTCGGGACTACCCTCAGTCATAAGCTCATAAGAGAAGCACCGCCTCACCTGACGTGCGTACCCAGCCGCCTCACCACGCGCTTGTGTTGCAGCTGCATCCAGCTCCGCCACCGACTTGCGCGCGGCACGCAGCTCCGCCTCAAATGTCTGAAGGATGAAAAAAGGATTTGCAGCAAGCGGGCCGCAGTTGAGGGCTCCGAGGTGTTGTGCAGCTGTGTTGCACGTTGAGGCATTCAGCAGTGTGTGCCGTGTAGGCATTAATGCAAAGATGCCCGGAGCCACCTCACTAACAAAGCGCAGATCTTCAGCAGTAATATGGCTCTAACCACTCTAGCTGCGCTGCACCCACGCAGCAATTATCAACAGCTTTGTGCTCTGTACCGCAGCAGACGCGCATGCCCCCACCTGCCGCTCCAGTGCCCAGTCGCGCTGTGCGCGGTCTATTTGCCGCTGCACGCTCTCTAACTGCTGCGTCGCCTCGTCGCGTTCGCGCTGCATCTCCTGGATCTTCTCCATCGTGGACAGTGACATGAGTGTGACCTTGGTCTTGCTGCTCAGCGTCTCCCCCAGGTCCTCCTGGCCGCAGTGAGGGGCAGGCATGCACAATCACCGACCACCCACAGGCTCAGCTGCAGGCAGCGGGAACAACACAGGCACACGACACACAGCAACATGCAACGGCCCAGGCTCCGCTGCTCGTCATGTGCCTCCAGTTGCACAGTGCTGACTGCAGCCGCTCAGGCCTACAGGTCCAGGGCACACCAGCAGGCGCACCTTGAGGGCTGCCAGCTCGGCAGACAAGCTGGACACCTCGCGCTGTGCGCGCTCTGCTGCCGCCTTGTATTCCGATGCCTGCGCACAGGCCGGTTCGAGCACGGCTTCAACCAAACACAGTCCAACACATCCCAGGATGTGGCTCGGAGAGCCGCTTCAACACGCCGGTGTTGGCACAATTGCAATATCAAAATACAATGCCACCGTTCAGGAGTCGGCTCAGAGCAGGATGGCTGGGGATGAGATGCAGTCAGCTCGCTGGCCCCCTGCAGATCCCCACGCACTGAAGCTGTACTTGCTGTACATTGGTGTGTGCACATTGGTCTGTGCGCTGAAGCTGCACAAGCTGTACATTGGCGTGTGCACCAAGCCCAGCCTGCCGTGCATATCATGAGATGCACCCACCAGTGTGTCGGATGCTTTCTGTGCCTCCTTGCTCGCCTCCAGTTGGGCAGTCAGCGAGTGGATGGTGCCTTGCAGCTCGGCATACACAGCGTCACGCACCATCTGCGTGCAGCATGATAGTGTAGGCACATCCACCACACCTCGGGTTTTCACGACCAGATGCGGCTTTGTGGCCATCGCCCACGATCCTGCCACTTGTGCCCATCACCCCTTGGCAATATCTGGACCCATCGCCACACCCTGCCGCTGGCAATGGCAGCATCCTGATACAGTAGCTGATCTAGGAGTGCCTCCCAACTGGCACTAGACTGTTACCTGCTGTCCTGGACTGTTGACTGGTTTACGGTGCAACAACAACAACAACAACAACAACAACAACAACAACAACAACAACAACAACGACAACAACAGCAACGACAACAACAGCAACAACAAAGAAAAAAGGGCAGCACCAGATGCCGCAGGCCCCGCACCTGCCGCGTGCTTGCCAGCCGCGCCTGCAGCGCCTCGACCTCCCGCTCCAGCTCCCGCTGGCGTGACGCGGACGTGTCACGTGCCAGACGCGCCTCCTCAGCCACCTCCATCGCCTCCCGGATGCGGCTGTACACCTGCGCGGCACACCATCATGTGATGACCTATACACGTGCAGCTAGGCGAGGCGCGCGGGTCGCAATAACGGCCAGCATGGCGTGCCGTGTGCGGGCGGCAGGCAGGTGCTGGCTGCGGGATCCCATGACATCCCCCTTGCTGCCACCACCCATGCTCTCTTCAAGCACCCTGTGCATGCATGGAGTCACGCTGGGGGACCAGACCCCAGTCCAGCCCTTCACACAGTGTTGCTGTGGTGGCTGCTGCCGCTGGTGCTGCAGGTGGTGCGGCAGATCCAGCCCCTCTGGCTGTTGGGCGCCCACCTCTGCGTCCTTGCGCTGGTACTCCGACAGCTTGGCCTCCACGCTGCCCAGTGCGTTGCGCAGCGCCTCGGCCTCACGCCGCGCGTTGGCCGCATCCGCGGCGGTCGCCTCGTACCGCTCGCGAAGCGTCACCACCTCCACCTGCGCAGCCCCAGCAAGGCCAGGGTTGACAGTGCGGCCACATGGAACACGACAAGGACGGACCATGGGGGTGAGGCATGTCAAGGGGCTCGACTCGTTTGTACTTTGTACATGTCCAAAGCAGCGCTGGGGCAGCAGACACCCCATACAGGCTGCCCAGCCTCTGCATCTGGGTGTGCCTTGCATCACTGCAAAATATCACGCGTCAGGAGCGTCAGCCATCCCCCCAGGCCGGTGTCTCTGCACCTGCAGTGTGGCGTGACTGTCTGCAGCGGAGCGCGCGCGCTGCGTCGCATTGGCTGCCTCCGCCTTGAGGCTCGCCAGCTGGCCCTGCAACTCGGCCAGCGTGCGCGTTGCCGTCTCCGCAGCGATGTGCTCGTCCTCCTGCGGTGTGCATCCAATTGTGTGATGGACAGCACACAGACTCAACTCGTGATGCGGAGAGGAGATTGCTTTGGAGTTGCATGAGTTTGTTGCACCAGCCATGTCAAGCCAAGGCCCCACCCGCTACCCCCTGCCTGGCCCGGCCACACGCACCAGCTGAGAGCGCGCCTCTGTCAGCTGCTGTGCAAGCTCGATGTTGCGTGACTCAGCAGCACGCAGCGCCGCCTTCATCTTGGCATGCTGCGCCTCCACCTCCTGTGTTTGCATGAGTCCATCAGCCCAGCAGCATCAAACATCGCTGCACAGACTGCGGCTCGCTTCCAAACTGCAGCCCAGCCCAGCTTCGTACGCAGCACCAGGCGAGTGCGTAACCTGCTAGCCTGAAAAAACAGCCGCATTCACAAACCTGCACACGTGCCGTCTGCTGCTGCCCGCGTGCAAGCACTGCGGCGTTCTCCTGCGCTGCGCGGATGGCGGCCTGTGCGTGCTCCTCTGCCTGGCGGTGCAGCCGCTGCAGCTCCTGATCCATCTCGGCCTGCTGCGCCACCAGCAGGTCGTTCTCCTGTGTGACAGGTGGGTGCGTGGGTGGGTTGTGTGTGGGTGGATGGGTTGTGGGTGGGTGGGTGGTAGCAGACATAAGTGTGTCCTGCAGAGTGTTGCTCTCCTTTGCCATGGACCTGGGCAAAGGATGCACGCCTGGGTGGTAGCAGCAGGGTCAGCACGGCTGTGGCAGAGCTCATGCAAAGTCGACGCCAGACAAGCCTGAAAGCCCATGGTCTGCAGCAGCAGGTGCATGCACGTCTTGCAGCTGTGCCCTGCTACATCTGATGCATTGGTACACCTAATGCGCTGCTACACCTGATGCCCTGATGCACTGGTACACACCTGCCGCAGCAGCTCGTTCTCCTCACGCAGCAGTGCAATGGCACTGTCTGATCCGGCAGCACCCTCCGATGCTGCTGCAGCAACTGCCTTGGCATCCATGTGCTTTGCCAGCTCGCTGCGCACACGCTCGTTCTCAGCCACCACATCCTCCACCTGCACCAGTAGAGGGCATCATCGCACATAACAGATCCTTGAGCACATAGCACAGCCAACGGCATGGACCATAGCACTGCTTTGGCGAATGCAACAGCGTGTGATGGGCAACAGCACTGCCGGGGACCAGCATCCCATTGCAGCACCCTCCGGCGCTTGCAATAACTGCACACGTGCACAGCTGTGGGCAGCCCGCACACCTGGCGCTGCAGCTTTGCGACCAGCTCTGTGCGCATGGTTGCCTCCATTTCCAAGGTTGCAATTTTATCGTCGTACGCGGCCAGCAGCGGGTTCAGGTAGCGCCTGTCTTTCAGCCATGCTGGGAGAGGGGATCCGTCATCCACCAGCAACTGAGTGTGTGCACCATAGGCAAACACAGCGGCAAGGAACACATGAAGAACGTCACGAGCGGTATCCCTGCAAGTGCTACACATCCTTGTTGCACTGGCTTATGACGGCACTCGCTGGGCTGTGCGCACACACACAGGGTGCACCAGTCCACATGTAATGAGTTTGCATGTAATGCAGGAGCTGCCGCACACCTCGGTTTCGGTTGCTGCGGCTGACTCGCCAGCTGCCTCCTGCCTTCGTGACACCTCTGCTGACAGCCGCTTGACCAGGGACTCCAGGAACCTACACAGCAGTGGCATGACGTGCAAACGAGCACCCGTCGATGCATGGCATGTGAGGTGTAGACCTGGCGTAGACTGGTCCCTTCCACACGTGGGCCTGTGCATAAACATACGGTATCCTCCCAAACCCAAGTCAGCTGAGCTTAGGCCAGCACTCACTGGTTTTGCTCCATCAGCTCTTGGACCTGGGCCTCCAGGGCAGCAACCTGCCCCTCTTTCCTCTCAGGGCTGGCACTGGCCCTGTGCACGATCAGCAGGCCAAGCATGCCAACCTTGTTCAAGCAATAAAGCTCCTCAGTCATGCAGCTCTCTAGTCATGGTGTTTTTGCTCATGACTGTCAGGCTCCGGCATGCAGAAACGTCTGTGAAAGCCTGAGTTGTCAATATTATTAGTCATGCAGCTGCCTCCAAATAAGGACATGAGGGCACTGTTTGCACGCAAAAGCGCGCACCTTGGGCGTGCACGTACAGCCCCAGCTGGCAGGCCCGTGGACATGGCTGGCCCGGTTGCGCCTGCAAAGTACGTGAAGCTCCCATGACGGGCGCCACTGCCGGAGGGGTCGAATGCAGCGTTCATGTAGCCTGGGCCATAGGAAGCCATGCGGCTGGTGACCTCAAACTCGTCCTGTGTCACGCCTGACGTCAGCTGCGTCATCTGTGAGGCTGCAGGTGCAGGTGGTAGAGATGCCTGCGGCTGGGGCGTTGCAATGATGACCTGTTTCACGCCTGGCACGGTTGCGCCTGATGCCCCTGGCAGGCCACCAAGCACCTGGATGGGGATGGCACCTGGCACTGCTGCCGCTGCAGCCAGTGCTGCGGCTGACACGTCGAACTGCGCCTGAGCAGCCGGCAGCAGCATGGCTGGCGCTGGTGCTGCCTGCAGTGGCTGTGGGGCCGTGAGCAGTGCAGGTGCTGATGTGGGAGTGTTGCGCGCTGATGTGAGGTCCACAGTTGAGGGAGCGGGAGCTGGTGGCACAGGCGCAGCTGCTGCTGGTGCAGGAGGTAGCTGTGTGAGCCTGCTTGCAAGTGCCTCTTGGGATGCTGCAGTCTGGGACATGCTCAACAGTGCATGGGCAGGGTTCTCTGGGGCGTACGCTGCACTGGACAGCAGCTCCTGTGGTACATTGCTGCTGCTTGTGTTGGGGCCAGTGTCTGGTGCCTCTGGGGGTGGATGGCGGCCAGGGGCGTTGGAGCCAGCCGCCGTGCTGCCACCCTGCTGGGCCTCCATGTCCCGCATAATCTCCTGCGCAGCACAGTAGGGCCATCGTGTGCGGCTCCTTGCTGCAGGTTGTTCCCCAGGCAGCAGCATGTAACACAAGTACACAACCCAGCACAGGTGAGGCAAAGCAGCTGCAGGTGCAAATGTTTCCCTTCTGCCTCACCGCCACTGTGTCCCGCAATTCCTTGATGATTTGCTTCACTGCCTCGGCATCCGTGCATCGCATGCGCAGGTCGCGCGCGCCCTTGTCTGTCTCTATCTGCAGGTCCAGGCAGTCATCTGAGCCCGGATTGCGCGATCGCAGGTTGGCGGGTATCCACTTCTTGATGACCTCGAATGGGAACTTGTTGATTTGCTGCACGCACACGCGAGGTACAGCCATGCATGTACCACATGCACAGTAGGTACATGCAAGAGTGCGGTAACTCCCCTTGCATAGACTGCTAGCCTCCCAGCGAGTGCACCAGGCGCTCTGACAGCCCTTTCAGTAATGCCAATACGTTGAAGTCATGCACACTCTGATGCATCAGCATGCACATGTACCTGCCCCGCACCTTGTAGTCATTTATGGTAAGAAGCCGGACTCCATCCCGCGCGATGCGAAGCACCACCTGTTGTTCACGCCCCGTGGGCGCCACTAACGTGACCGTATACTCTCCACTGGACATTTCCGTGCTAGGACAGATAGAAACGCTTATTGTGTGCTGCAATGCATGTTGAAGCACTGGTCAACCAATGCCTGATGGTCAACCGTCAGTTTTGGCTGAACCATGGCATGCATATTGATGAGTTGTATAATTCAACATATGTGCGCTCATCAAGCGCGCTCGCCTGACCACCTCTCATTGCTTGCGTAGTCCAAGGGACCTGGCAGATCAACACGACATTCATTATGTTTGTGCTGCAATTATTCTGCTGAGCATGTAATCGGCCATCGTAGCAGATGGTGGCAGCTCAACCAGGGGCTCAGCTCAGAAGTAGTCCTGAAAGGCCGAAACCCAAATGCCTGTAGCAATTGTCGTAGTATCAAACGCACTTGTCCCTATCAACTCTATGGAACCCCAACGAAATGGCTTGGGAGTCGGCACTTCGTTTATCATGGACAGCGCTGCCGCATTGTTAAGCAGCGCGACGTACACAACGACCTTCTACCCCTTCCATAGGTGCGTGGCCGAGCGTGAGTCACAGTGCATGAGGTTGCACTGCATGTGCATGTGTGTCCCTACTGCACGTTTTAGGGGCGTGATGCATGGGCGCGAGCATGACGGCCATGCCGGCTGCTGCTGCCGCCTGACCGCCTGCAGGATCAAGACACTGCTGCAGACACAGGACAGCAATCCAGCCATTCTCTCAGGAAAGGTTGCACGCTTCAGCTTTGCAACTGCCTTTCCCCGCATCATACGAGAGCAGGGGTTCTTTGAACTGTGGCGCGGCAACTTGCCATACATGCTGAGGTGCGCATTCCTTTATGCAAAGCATCACCACCGCGCCTCAACATAACAGCCAGGACACGCACAGCATGCAACACAGCCGAGCACAATGCAGGTGATGCCTGCACACTTGCATTCCTTGCACCCATCTTCTCCATGCGCTGCCTTCCACCTGCAATGCAACCCACAAAAAGATTGCTCCACTGCAGGCACGTGCCCTCTACAACTCTCTCGTTCGCACTCAAGGACACGTTGCTGCAGCATGTACTGCCGCACTACGACCCCATTGAGGAGGCCAGCCAGTATATGGCCACACGTATCGCAGCAGGCGGCATAGCAGGCGTCATGGCGCTCGCGCTCGTGTACCCCATGGACTTTGCTACAATCCGCATGGCAGCTGATGTGGGCCCACGTGATGCGAGTGAGTGCACCACACGCAGTAGACATTACCCCAAAAACCACCCTGACCATGCCATAAAATCGGTGGATGGTTTGCACTTGTTCCAGATGCAGCCCATGCAGCAAAGGCAGCCATACAGCGCAGGCTGCAGTAACCGCCCAGTATGGGACGGCTTGCAGTGCTGTATGTGTGCCCATACCCTGCTTGTGCTGCACCACGATCCTGGTGCAGTGTTGCCGCAACAGTTGTTTGGCGCATGTTGTGCCATTGTAGCAATTCTTGTTCTCTGGTGCTTGTAAGCTGTTTTGAGGAACAACGTGGCCAGTTGGTGATTGGGCGGGCCTGTTCACGCGCAGACATGTTGGAAACGCTGGCAAAGACCACGAGGCAGCGCGGAGGGCTAATGGGCTTGTACCGGGGCTTCCCGCTGGCTGCCACTGCCATCGGCGCCTACAAGGCGCTGTACTTTGGGCTGTACGATATCGCCAAGACGTATGTGGGGTTGGACCTGCCTCCTCAAAAGCACCGGTCACAAGGGAAGCAGGAGGAGGGCAAGGAAGGGGATGTAGCACCCAAGACACGTCCGCCTCGGCGCCTGGAGCGCATGCCGCTGACCGCCTTCCAGCTAGATTCCAAGCCAGGGGCAGTACTGGATGATGAGCCAGAAGAGGCCACCCCCAGCAGCAGTGGGCGGCAGGGCCAAACAACAGGGACAGGGCTCACGAAGCCGCCCGGTGGCTTTGAGTTTGACTGGAACTCGCGCATGGGTCAGCTGCTGTGGTCATGGATCCTGGCATCAGGAGTGGTGTACGTTGCGACAACCATCACGTACCCATTAGGTGTGTGAAGCCCTCTGCTGCAGCTCCAGTGCTGCTGTTGCTGCGTGCTGCACACATGCATTCATCACACGGCCCACACGGTAGACGGTTTCATGATTATGTTAGGGGTTCCAGTGGTCATGAAGCACGGCTGACAGTGCTTCCACCCTCATTATGCCTGCCCCTCCATGCGGAGCTCACTCCCTTACATGCCTTGGGTCGGCCTTGTTCTGCAGATGTGGTGCGCAAGCGTATGGTGGTTGACTCCGCAGCAGCTGCCCGGCAATACAGCGGTGTGTGGGACTGCATGAAGAAGATCGCGGCGAAGGAGGGGTTGCGAGGCTTCTACCGTTTCTACGGGTGAGGCCAATGCATGGCTGCCTAAGAGTGCATATGCGATATTTGTGATATTTCCTCTGTAAAGTATGCAAGTGTCAGTTGTGTAAGCCTGTGTCAGCCTGATGTGGCTCTACGATGTCTGCTGGACACTGGCAAGCTCTGTCCAACAAGTCTGCAGGCTCACGGCTGCCCTTGTGCTGGTGTGCCATCCTTGATTGCAGGTATGACATGATCCTGCGCTTTGGTGGTGGCCTGCTGCTGGTGCTGTACGACGAAGTGCGCGGAGTGACGCGGCAAGCAGTGACCACCACCAAGCACAGTGGCAGCAGCAGCGGCGTTAATCATAGTGGCAAGAGCAGCAGCAGTGGAAGCAGCAGCGGCAAGCTCAAGGATCAGCAGGGGAATGTGGAGCTGCTCCAGCACAGCAGCAGCAATAGCAGCAGCCGCAGCAGTCACGCTGTGGTGATCCCATCCATGCGTGGCGCATGAGGCCCATGAGGGCCCACATGGGTCTTGATGTCAGACATTATTTTCCGCATGCACGCACAAATGCAGCACGCATACATGCAACAGGGATTGCTACTTATTCTTTCAGTGCCCTACAGCCCAGTGAATTATTGCGGCTGTGGCAGCACGTGTTTGATGTGGCTTGGTTTACTGCCACAACTCAAAGTGTGGTCATCCATCTAAATGTTTGGGGCAATCCACCTGCAAGCGGCATTGCAGGCAATCATGCTGGCAACCGCTCTGCCGTCGTGTTATCCTGCTGGCTGGGCTGCAGCAGGGCAGCTGCAGGGTAGCTGCTGCGCACCACTGGTTTGGGGGCATAGGCTTACAGTGCTCATGCATTCAGTTTCAATACATGAAACATTATATTGAGCTGTAATGTTTGTGCTCCAGCCGAGGATCACCTGATGCTAACAGGCACAGAAACGTCTGCCATAAACCCAAGCAAACAAAGTCAACGCTGCACGCGCCCAAGGTTGCTGCCTTTCCTTGTGCTACTGACCAGTTTCTGTGCCTTCCGTGCTGGTTTTGCACCTTGTGGTACTTGCTGCTGCCACCTGCCATTCGGCCACCCCTGCGCTTGAGGCCACGCTTCCTGCTTGTCCCCACCTCCACCTCCTCGTCCTCCTCCTTGTCCTCCTCCAAATCACTCCCGTCCTGTGTGTGGTGGCAAAGAGTGGTTATGGGCGCATACTCCAGCCAATACCCATCATGCATCAGCAATCTTTGCCCCATCAATTGAAGCACAAGCCAACACCTTCAAGGCAACCCAGTCACCCACCTGGCTTTCTGAGTCCACGGTGTCCTCCAGGTCATCTGGGGCAAGTTGTAGGAGAACATATGGATGCAGTGTACACATCCAGCAACCCGCACAGATCACCCAAGCAACTGTACGGCACAGGCAACTGTACAGTCTGTACTGCTCAGGCAGCTGTACTGCTCTCACAGGGAGGGCAGCAACAGCTTGGGCCTGCACTGCGTTGTGAGCTTGCTCTGAAGCTTGGCTCGTGCTGCGCGCACGTGCGCGCGTGCTGCAGCACACGCGTGGACTGCCAGGTGCAGGATCTTGCGCAGCAGAGGGGGTGGTGCTGCCACTGCTGAGCCAAACAGCTGCTGCACTTCATCTGCAATGTCCATGTTGCTGAGGGGTTGTGCCTCTGTGGTGTTGCGCTGCTGCTGGAAGGTGTGTGCTGCACGCCACTCATGCAGCAGCAGCTTTGGCTGGACCAGCTCAAGGCCGCCCTCTGCTGCCTCCTCCATCTCACCCTGCACCACCTGTATGAACAGTGGCTGCAGCCGCGCGATCACATCCTCTGCCGTCCCACCCTCAATGTCAATCGTTGCATGGTGCTCCTTGAATGACAGATATGCTGCCACCATTGCGTCAAAAGACGCATTGCGTAGGCTGCTGGCTGCTGGCTGCTGTGCTGCTGCGTGCTGGTCACAGAATGACGCAGCCTTACTTTACTGGCTGGCCCTGCGTCTCTGCCATTTCAAGTGCCGCCCGCTGCAGCTGCTGCTCTGACTAGTTAACGGCGTCCTGCTGCAGCTGCCTGTGTTCTTCCCACAGCTGCACTACAGCTGCCAGCGTTTCTGCTGTGACCTGCATGTCAGATGCCTGCAGCAGGCTCATCAGTGTTGCCTTGTGGCGCCAGGCAAGGATCTGGAGGGCGTTGGAGGACACCACACTGAGGCTGGTACCACATGCCCCCAGTCCCACAGTGATGTCGTCTGTCAGCAACTCCCCGCCGTCGGCTACAGCCAGACCACGGCTGCCCAGCTGCACGCGCACGTTGGTAGATACGTGCAGTCCTCCCATCCCTGCAAGGGCAAAGGAAAGAAAATTGATCAGCTGCCGCCGGCCTGGACTCTACACAACATGCCTGGCTGCCTCGCCGGAATGCTCTACCACAGTGCAGTGTCCTTCATGTCCAGTCTCCATGTCCAGACCCCATGCAAGATTCAGAGCTTGCGCACCTGGTGCACCTGGCCCACCACGTTTACTTGGGTATTACTTATTAGAGTCGCAGCGCCTATGTAGCCCCTGCGAGAGGTCCATGCAAAACATGCTATGCTGACTCTCATTCCGCAGCTTCTCTGCACTAGCCATCGCCAGCAATGCGCTAGCCTGCACACGCACGTAAAACGCAGCAAATATCGATGCATGGAGGTGGCACGCACCTGCTTGTGTGCATGGTTCTGCAATTCACGCTTGATCAAGTGAACATGCAACTGAACGATCGTCCAGGGCTCTTGGACCCCGAACCACGACGCACTCCTCACTAGTGATTCAACGCCGGTGAGCTGACGGGGCACAACCACCTTCGGTTACGAAAACTTTGACGGCACCCACTCACCATTTGGGCAGCTCCCCGGGTCGGTTGCACGGGCCACCAGCAGGGATGAGCAGGGTATCTCATGCATGCACCCATGCAGCATGCAAGCACCACATGTAGCATGCAAGCACACCCATACATGCACGATCCCACACGTGATGGGATTTGGAATGGGGACGTATGGAATTCATGGAGGGCTCCCCCCCATTGCGCGGCAGCGCAGCTGGTGTTTGATGTGGCTTGGATGTCTGCCACAACTCAAAGAGTGGCCCTAAGTGGGCGCAGTACACGTATGTAAAGAGGAACTCTGACCCACTCAAAGCCTTCCGTGGCAGAGCCTCTCCAAACAGCGGCTGTGCAAACATGGTGGTGGTTGCAATCATAGGCACAGGATGGATGGCCAGGTGGGTGCCCACAGCCAGCATGGGTTTTAGTAGGGGCAGGCACTGCATAGCCCCTCCGCCTTTCCTGATGGGCCTTCTCACCAGTGACACACCTTGTGGGGACCTGCAGGGCACTGGGGCACCGCATTGCTGCCTGCCCCCAGTACCAAGTCATCTTTGGGGCAAGGGATCCAGAAGCTGCTGCTTCCTGTGGCTTCCTGCTGGCAGGCAAGGTGGTGAGCTGCCAGGTGCGCAGGCCCAGGGTGTTGGGTGTCGCGCGGTTTCAGGTGGGCACATGCTGTCACTGCCAGACTGACCACACACGCTGTGCGCGCTGTGCTCACGCACAAGCGCGCCTACTGCACCCCCCAACGCCATCAAGAGCAATGCCCACACCCAATGCATTGCAGCACTCACAGCATTGGTCTGCCGTAGTTTGAAAGTTGCTTGCTCGTTCGATGCCCCTGTAGGATGCCATCCATGCATCTGATGGCCTGGTGGTGCTGGCTGTGCCTGCCTCAGCTCACACTTCTGTGGCAGTTACCCATGGACCAGGACTGGCCGGCAAAGTGCGTGGGGCTGGGGCCTAGGGCCTGGGGCTGCCTTGCAACTTGAAGCTGCTGTGCACACCATGTGGATTGCTGAGAACCCAGATTGCGGGCCAGATGGGTAGGCGTCCTGAAAGACTCAGGTCGCAGCACTACCTCCCAATTCCGTGTGATTTATGTCTGTCTGCTGCTGTTGCATGCTTCGGCTTGGCCTACAGGTGGTCATCGACATCGCAAACACACCAGGTGCAGCACTGCCCTTCCCACAGAAGCAGCCGCTTGTGGGCGCACGAGCAGTGCCACTTGCGCACCTCAGAAAGCATAAGGATGAGTTCATCAGCACACCAGCAGCTGTGGACCTGGCCCCTAGTGGTGCTGACCCTTCCAAAGCAGTGCTTCAGGCTGGCCCAAAAGAGCACCCTGTGGCAGCTGTGGCTATTGATATGCCCACCGGCAGCACCACCACGGGTGGGGATGGCACACCTGTGGCAGGTCCCGTGCGGGCAGCAAGTTCTGTGTGCTCCAGTGGGGCCAGCCTGACCAGCAGTGTCATGCACAAGGGCAGAGGTGCGCAGGGCGGAGGCTGCATGAGCACGGCCGAGCCTCTTGCGGAGCTGCTGCCACGGTCCCATGTGGTCAAGGCATTCAACACGCTCAGCGCGTATGAGCTCGCTGGTCAGGTGGGGGCAGAGCTATGGAGCACCGGAGGGTGGTAGGGAAAGGCACAGGAGAAGTCTCAATGTATGCGCCATACATCTGAAGCCACACCCAACGATCAGCTGAACGTGGCCCATGTGCCTGCTGTTGCGTCATGGCTGTGTCTGCTGCAGCCGCAACCTACCCTGCGGCCTGCTCCTTGTGTGCTGGATGTACTCACTGCGTGGAGTTGCCATTTGCCATGCCATGTACACGGCTACATGCGGCCGCTTCTGTGCCGGCAAGCACTCATCTGCTGTTGCTTGCTGCACAGGTGAGCCGTGGCGTGCCTCTGCATGTGGAGATTGCAGCTGATGACAGGGCTGCGGCTGGTGCCGTGGCCCAGCTGGCTCAGGACATGGGCATGACCGCTGGTGTACTGCCAGGTGGCTTGCTCGCAGCACGCCAGATGGAGGGCAGCCAGCGGAGGCTGTTCCCTGAGTGGCGCGTCCCACTGTGTATCGCTGCGGTGGTCTTCACCTTCTTTTTTGTGTACAGCATCCTGTGATAGGTGGTGATCCGGTGCCTTGGGCATGCCTTGTGGTTCACCCTGAAGTGCCAGCATGTGCACGTGCAGCATGTACTGCACACTTGCTGCCCACTGCACACCTGCGGTGCGAGCATTGCATATCGGCATGTATGTGCTCTTGCAATGGTCGCATGAGGATGCCCGCATACCAGATTTGTGTGTGTTGAAGTTCCTTTAAGGCACATCACAATCATACCCGGCATGAACAGCATGGTGGTTCCAACCATGTGTGCTTGCGTGCAGGTACCTGGAGCTGCCTGCAGGGACGATGGAGATGGGGCGAGAGACACAGCAATCGGCATTTGGGACGCGGGACCAGCTGCCCCTCAATGTGAGTACACTCGACACAAGCTGAAGCTCCTCCCCACATGCTGCCTAGCTAGCTCATGTACCTGTGTGCCATGTGCTGCAGCTGGGCAGTCAGCAGCACGGCTGGACATGCCACACCTGATGGGGTTGCCCCTGTCCCACGATGGCACTTGCTGCTTTGTGCTGACACTGACACTGGTGTTTGTCCATCCCATGATGTGCCTCAGATCATGAACAAAGCCATCGCCAACACAGGCGCAGCACTGCTGGCCTGTGTCTTTCTCGGGGGTGCAACTGCCTCCCTTGCCCAGTTGCTCCGCTGGTGCGCGAGTGAACCAATCTCTGTAGCAGTGACATAGACATGTTCATCACATAGTGTTGGTTGGTGATTGAAATGTGTACTCTGACGCTGGACACATCAAGTCTTATGCTGCCTCTCGTTCACTTTCAGGGACGCACGTCGCGCATTCCCTTCATGGCTGGCCGGCTGGCTGAACTGCAGGAAGCAGCTTGGGCTGCTGGGTGCCTGGCTGATCCTGGTGCGTGCTG
>QAXD01000007.1:966732-1008775 GCA_004335575.1 Haematococcus sp. NG2
CTGCTATCACTCTGTACTGTGCACAAGCGGATGCTGCTGCCTGGGTTCCGCCTTGGCGTGAAGTAGCAGCGCTGAAATGTTCAACCCCACTGCAAACTGACTGTGGCTGCAGGTCCACGCCATCATCATGTGCCTCACGCTTGCACCCATGCCGTACTTCAGCCTATACAACTATGCAAGCATGGCCCCTGGCCAGCCGCCTGCACTTACGACCCTCAACTGGATTGGTGAGTTGATCTGCACGAGTGCATGCCAGTGATGAATATGACAGCAATACTTGGTGGCCGTCCTGAGCTTTGGCCATTGGCACAGTGTCCTATCATGCCATCTGCTGCTCCTACATATGCCTCAGATGCGGAGTTGTATGATGTCAGCAGCCGCTCCCTTATTATAATGGCCATACTTACACACACATGGTGCTGCAGGTCAGCTGAGCCTGCTCCTTGGGGTGCTGGGCTTCTCACTGCTCATCGTCATGTCCATTGCATCGCTGCCGGCTGTGGGAGCCATGCTGTCCTTCGCAGAGTGGCGGTGCGTCTGCTCCAGGCCTTGCTTCCTCCTGCAACTGCTGTCCTGTGTGCATGCCATGTGTTGCCAGACACATGACCAGCTGCCATCCCATAAGATCATCATGTTGACGTGATGTGAAAGTCAACACCCACGAACCGACACTGCTGCTCCCATGCAACACACACCGTGCTGTCCCTCAGGTTCACGTTCTCATGGGTCGGCCTGGGTGTACTGCTCCTGGGCTTTGGCCATGTACTGCTGTACGTCTTGTCCTTTGTGTACTGCTCCATCTGCAAAATGATCAACCATGATTCTATTTCCGGTGCATGGCCAAAGAACCCCTCGGGGGGTGCCATTCCTCCTCCTGCCTGGATCACAGTGGGCATACTGGGTGGGTGTGCTTCCATTTCAAGCAGTGTGACCTGGTTCTGTTTGCTGCACTTGCTGGGCGCTACTGATGTGCCTCATGCTTGTGCCTGCTGTGTGAGAGTTTCCAGAACCTGCCCACATGCCCCACATGGTCCCATGTGAAGTTGGAGGCATCCCATGCATGCGATATGTCCGCTTGCCATTCTTCCCGACAGCCTCCCACCCACACCCGAGATGACCCGGTGGTGTGCACTGGTGATGATGCTTGGACACAGGTCTTCCACTGGCTGCGCGCCTGCTCCTTGCTGCCCCACCACTTGGCAACTGGCTATCTGGGCTGCGGGAGGGGACCCTTGGGAAGAGGAAGCAGAAATGTGAGAGCAGCAGCTCACATGTAGTGCCACCAGCTTAATGCCTGGAACATGATAATGTGCTATTAACACACCTCATGATACATCATGGAGGGGTTGTCAGTGCTTTGTAGTGCAGCTTGCATTGGCTTCCTTGGCGCAAGTGTTACAGGGCCGGCCTTGTCCGCACTAAATATGGATTGGAATGCTATGGGTTGAATTGCAAGGAACACCACTTTGTGGTGAAAAGTAGCAACAGTTCTCCTGTAATAAGGGGATGATCTTCATGGTTGGAAACGCCCCCGTGCTAATCTCCTGGTCAATCCCCACTGGAAAAAAATACCCACAAATGCCATCCTGCTTTCACTTCACGGCACAGCTGCCACTCAGCTCCCCTGCTCCTTGGCGGCATCACACGAGTAACAAACCTCACGATGAGGTCTTCTCAAGGGCTTGTTGACTGGATTCAGGCCCCAACCCAAGCTCCTGTAGGTCCTGCTTTGCCATCAGGTTCCTGCGTGCACCCGTTGCGATGTTGCAGGCATGAGGAAACAGCAGACAGTTCCTCTGCCGCAGCTGTGAATGCACCTGGTCGCGAGCAACACACAAAGTTCATGCCAATGGCAGTTCAACAATCCCTTCAGCTCATCCCTAACCGAGCACAAGCGTGCGTAGGTATGCGCAGCACCTCGCACCTGTCCATGCGGCATTTGAGGTACTGCTTGGACAGCTCCAAACAGGGCCCAGCATCACCATCATGTTGGTCAAGGCATGACAGGTATGCCTCCACAATCTACAAATGTGTGATGTGCGCAACATTCATGTTCCAGCATGGTACATCATGCGAGCTTGCAAGCTGGTGGCAGCAAGCCAGCTGGCAAACTAGGCCCCATGCAGCAGTGGCTGAGCCTCTCAATGCATGGTGCATGGCGTAGCGCCATGATGCATGCCCGTGGAGTTGTATGGCCTCATCCATCAATCATCAAAAACCCAGGTTGCAGCTACCTTCTTGCATTCACCAAAGTGATCCAGTGGGAACACACCCTTCTCGGGTGGTTTGGCAACTTGACGTGCGGCAGGGCGCGACATATCCTTTGTTGATACAACCTAAAGAACAATAATTCTTACAATCATAACAATCAACATCAAGTTGCGCCTCGCGACCTCACACGTACGGTCATGGCCAAACCCTGATGGGTAGCAGTTGCTGATGCTCTTTGAATTCATTACTACACCTTAAATTGTAGTCAAGGGCTCTGCCAGTTGGAAAGCTTGCAGTGAG
Source organism: Haematococcus sp. NG2 (assembly GCA_004335575.1). NCBI lineage: Eukaryota > Viridiplantae > Chlorophyta > Chlorophyceae > Chlamydomonadales > Haematococcaceae > Haematococcus > Haematococcus sp. NG2. The sequence goes on from QAXD01000007.1 coordinate 969,244, forward strand.
ACGTTTCTCGACCAAGCAGGCAGGCAATGGTGGCAGCGCTGCCTATGTGCAAGACAGAGAAGGCGCTACCATGTTTCCCCACCAGCAAGGCATGGTGGGCATGGATGTTTTCCGAGAGGTAGCCTGCACAAACCACACTTCTGACACTCCATTGAGGCGCGTTGCAGCGCATACATGCGTGCGTGCTGTCACATGAGAGATGTTCAGGCCAGCAACTTGTGGCTGCTACGACCGGGCGTGGCAGATGTGCACAACTTGCATTGTACTGCACTGTACTGCTTGAAGCACAAACGATTGTTCAGTACATGATGGTTGCATAACATGGACTTGGGATTGGCTCTTGAGGGGGGGGGTCAAGCTGGTCTTTGATGAAGATGCACAAGCTGAACTGCAACCACTTCAGTATCACATTGTTTTTGCCTCGTCATTGCTTTCTGATCACATCATGTGCATCTTCAGGACCGTCTGGTTCGCCTTCCGCACCCGGCACAGAATGGTGGGCAGCCCTAACCGCTGGTGTGCCTCATACCTGCGTGCACGTGTGCAGACCACCACAGTGCCTGTGTTGACCCTCATCACAGGAAACTGGCTGCTGTCATCTGCAACTGGATGCGGTTTGCATGTGCTGACAGCGCCGCAGAGGGCACATGCTGATATCGACCACAGCGTTGCAGCAAGGGCTGCGACAACCACTGCAGCAGTACAGAGGTGCCCGCTCACCGATGGCAACCTGAGAAGCCATAGTACTTGCCATCCACTTCCAGCACGTCGATCTGCATCAAACAGAGCAGTACATGCCATCTGCAGAACTATGCGGATATCAAATGAAAGACCCTCACATGCGAGCCCTGCACAGTATGCCGATACAGGCCAACATACTGCTGCAGGGTCACACTGTGTGAACAGGGTGTGGGTGGGGGGCGGAGTGCGGGGGCCGGGTAAGGTGTACTGCAGTTCTGCCAGGTCTGCAGTTCATCATGACAGCTTGGCGTGCAGTACACAGCTCAAGTGGGCCCCGGCCCCATAGAGTTGAGAGGGTTCACATTCGTACCGGCTCCTTCAGCCCCACTTCCTGAATTGATGCCATCAGTGCCTGCACCTTCTCAGAGTCTGCATGCACAGCACACAGGCACAAGTGCATCAGCTGCAGCTACACCTCTCTCAGACAGTTGCAGGGGAATGCGCTGAGTTGGTTCCTGTGGGAGATGGGTGCGACTGCTGGCCTGATATGTGCAAGCACAATTCCCCATTCCCTCTAAGAGCCCCCACCCCACATGCGGCATCCAATGGCTGCGCCGACACGGCATCAACAACGGCATGTAAACGCTTCCGCATGGCACATGCTGCCCATGGCAAATGCATCGTGCACATGCACACATGCATTAAACTTTAGGGATGAAGGACAGCATGTCAGCTCCCGCACCGTTTCCACGTGTCCGTCCCAAAGGCCTGATTATGGCATCCACAGGCAGCTCCATGATTTGTCGCCCCTTCTTATCCAGGGGCTGCAGGGACTCGGGGTCAAACTGCCACTTGTACTTGGCCTGTGCTTCCGCATGCGATGAGATGCTGGCTGCCTGGGGTGTGGCTTGGGCTGTGTCTGTACAGCGCAAAGGCGCAGGTGACCATGACCACGATATCAGAGGATGCTGGGTGAGGCCCAGCATGCACACAAAGTGCAGCGTTGCATGGGCAGCATGCACCATTGGGTCAGTGTTCTGCGTCATATGCAAACATGCTTCTATAAGCTAATACAGGCTCCATTTCAGTGCCTGTGTCCTGGTCCTACTGACTAGGTGGAAGGGTGTTGCAACGTTGGCAGTAGTGCTCAGGGTCGGATCGCACCTGCCCGAACACAAACATTTGCTCGTCGATGCGTGCGGCAACATATGGCCGTGGTGAGAGGAACAGCTCTACTTGAAGGCAGTCGGGCAGTAGCTGGTGTTGAAGGAACGCGAGAGCGCAGCATGGTCTCGAGCTCTTTGCCACTGACAATTAATGCACGCAGGAATGGGCTAGGATACGGACGAGCCAAACCCATTACCTCATCATTGTCACTCACTTGACACGTGCGCGGAGGTGCATCCAACTGCTGCGGTCCTGTTCCGCAGGTTGCAGGTGCACAAGCTGACATGCAGCTGAAAGCTCACCATTGCAATGGCCTCCTGCGCAGCTCGCCCGCAGCAGGAGCACGGGTGGTGCCCCTAACAGTGCTGTCTCCTCATGTGCCCCCTCCAAGGCTGCGTGTGTGCCAAGTGCGCAGGACAGCAGTGCTGTACCCAGCCTGCATGACTGCCGTCTGGTTGCTCGCCATGCTGGGTGCTGAACAGACGATTGATATGCTCGTGTGCGTCACCTGTCAGTGGGGCACGTGCTGGCGGACGCCTTTGGCCTTGATGGCTTGAAACTTGAGCCCCGCGCAGGCCCCTCGCTACAAGGAGAATCCACAAGAGGGGACCAAGAGCCCGCCTCCAGATGGCTCTGCCCCTAGCCCTGCAGTGCCTCCTGAAACTGCAGCAGGTGTGGCAGAGTTCGCAGGACACCCACAAGGATGGCCATTGTGCACAACCATGCACTGAACAATGGCCTGCAGATGCCACTTGGCTGCTGTATGACACGGCCGCTACATGCCAACCATGCCCCGTGACCTGCAGCGTTCCAGGCTGTCACTGGCGGGGTGCCACATGGCGCCATCCCTGCGGCACCTGGTGCCCCGCACGCGACCGGCCCAACAGCTGCCAGGCCTGACATGACTCCACCGCCTGTTGCCGCTGCTGCTGCCGGCATGCCGCCACATCCCTCACCCCACAGTCCGGCGGCACCGGGTGTGCCCGCGGGCGACTTCCAAACCATGCCAGGAGGGCCCCCAGTGCCTGGGCCTCAGACAAGGACACTGCCCGTCGTGCGTGTGGGCAGTGCTGCGGCCGTGATGTATGAAGGCCTGGCATGGGCTGGCCTTGTGCTTGCTACCGCCTCCTACATGGCAACCGGTGTGGTGTCACAGGTGGGTGCGGAGGTGTGTGGTGCTATGCCAACGACCAAGGGCACGGCCATGCTGAAGTGTGCAGAGCTGCTGTACCTCGTTGTTTGTACTGATGTGTCGGGGGCTGAGGCAATGCTGCAGTGCTCGCTCTGTCGCTCGCTGTGCTGCATGATTCCAGTGCTCAGTAGTTTATACTTAGTGCCAAGGGAGCACGCACTCGACCACCCGGTTGACAATGCCCGTGTGCGCTCTGGTTCTGATGGGCACCTCTAGTTGCCTGCTGCATGACGATGTGCACATCGCGCACACGCAGTGCCAAACAACCACCATTATTGTACACTCATGCTCGCGCTCATGCTCATGCTCACCACAGGTCCTGCTCAAGACACCTGCCACACCTGTGGGCCAGCTATTGCTCATGCTGGCCAGTGCCACCCTGCTGCCCACCCTTCTCACCAAGCACTACATGAAGGTATTTGTGGCGCAGTCACTGCGCACGTGGAATGCGGGCAGCTGCATTCGATAGGCCGGGGTGGTGCTGCAGCTGCAGACCTCTCGCAGTATCGATTGAAACCAGCGTGCAAGGAATCTTCAAATTACGTATGAGGTATCATATACGGTACTCTGCATGCTCATGCTTGTAATGCTGGGTCACAGGAGGCGTGTGTGAGTGGCATGGCGGCCACGCGGCTGCCGTACCACATGAACATGGCGGTGCTGGTGCACAGCAGCCTGTCGCTGCTGGTGCTAGCACAGGCCGTCAGCCTGCGCAACCCTGTGCTCGTGGGTACGTGCGTGTATCTGTGGGATGGAGGGATGGATATCAGTGGGATTAATGGGATGCCTTGTTGCGTGACGTTCTCCAAGGCACTGAGCAGACGGAGTTCCTTCCGGTTTGCTGTTCCCCAGCCCCTCTCCATTTCTGTGCCCTGCTCAGGGTGTGGTGTGTGCTGAGTGTGCTGAGGCGTTGCTGCTGCCGTGCACTGTGCCGCGCATGCAGTGGGTGTTGGGTCCCTGGCTGCGGCAGGCACCCTGGTCTCTGCCTACGTCGCACACCGTGTGCGCCCGTTCCATAAGGTGGTGACTGCCGTGCGTGGCATCGGTGCGGCCGCCCTCTCCCTGGTCACTCCCATCACGTGGCGTGCAGCTGTGTACTCGGCGGCCTGTGTGGGCCTACTGGGTGGGTGCAGGGCGGCAGCACCTTGAAGTCCTGCTCTGCTGCTGTTTTGTGATGAGCCTCGCCACAGCACAGCCTGCTTGAATGGTGCCAGTGACAAGCCCCAGGCGTGCTCAAACGCACTTAGCAAAAGACTTTTGGATGTGTGCTAGCAGCTACTTGCACTTCCGCTTCCACTTGTCTTGTCAGGTTACACACCAGTCCTCACATCGTGTGCACACAAAGTATGGCCATAACCGCATGGGTACTCACAACCATGTTAAACCCATGCGCCTGTCTGTATGTTGATGGCGGTGCAACATGTGAGTGCAGTGGCTGGCGGCCTGCTGCTACGCACCTCCCCCAGTGAGCCCTCGCTGCTGTTGGGCCTTAGTCTCCCTGCACAAGCCACCCCCACCACTGCAGCGACTACCATTGCTACCACTGGCAGTGACGCACTCACCGTCTTTGCATCGCGCATCGCGGGCGCAGGCATGCTTGCCGCAGGTGATCTGTGCGGTGGCCGGTGTGTCATGTGCACGTGCTCCAGCTGCACTCCATGCATCAGTGCCATGGAGAAGTTTGATCTACAGCACGCTGCAATTCTTTCAGATTCATTGGATGGGGTGTTTGGGTGCCCATCGACTTGCCTTGCCCTGCACATGCGTGGCACTGCCTGGTCTTAGCGGACCTTATATCAATCTGATGCTGCCTTTGACCATGCCTACACTCCTTTACACCCATCCCTCTTCTCTGCGCTCTGCACCCAAATCTATGAATCTATGATGGATGCGCGTACCACATGCAGGCATAGTGTGCCTGGGCCTGAAGGAGGTGGCGGATGCACAGCTGCTGGATGCCTCGCTGCCACGCAACCTCAACTTGTGCCTGGCCGTGAGCAGCGCTGCGCAGGCTGCGATCCTGGGTGTTTCATTGATGGTAAGCTGCAGGCTGCGCTGACGCTTGCGTGGTTGAAACTGTTGTCAAGTTTGGCTGCAGGGGCAGTTAAAAGTTATCTCATGCCCTTGCTCTGGGGCAGGCTCATCAGCCTCACCGTCAAGTTCTTTGCTTTGACACGTGCATGACCCAAGACTTGCAGAACCTGCGGTTCCATCCAGTGCTGTGGTGGTCGGTGTGTCCTGCGCAGAGAGGCTTGGCGGCGCCTGCACACTCTGTGACGTGGCTACTGCTCGGCGGGGTGACCCTCTCCATGTGGTTCGCCTTGAACGGCTTCCAGCCACCGGCCAACAGTACCGCCGTACCGCCACCCCTGCCTGCCACAGCTGTACTGGGCACCCAGGCAAATGGTGTGCCGCCTGCTTTGGCGGACACGGATGATGCCGTGTTCCTGCGTCAGCTGGCCACGCAGCAGATGATGGGCGGCTCGTTCTGAACAGCTGAATGCCTGGCTGTTCTGGGAAAATGAACGTTTGTGTGCAAGCGCTGGACGCAGAGCGTGGCATGCGACTACCTGGCTGGGTTGACTGGGCTCTTTGATGCATGCCCTGAACAGCGGGTCATGTGTATGGTGCTGGTTGCTATCATGCAGTATGGGTAGGGAGCGCAGTGGTACCCAGGTTGTTGATGGTGTTGCTGGTTGAGCACAAGTTCGGTGCATGCTCGCCTGTCACACCAGTGGCACCTATTTGCTGTTGCCTGACCCCAACGTAGACACCAATGCCTGGCCTGAACAATAGCCAACCAGCACGTGTACGGTGCTGGTTGCTATCATACAGTACGTGTTGATGAGAGTGCAGTGGTGCCCTGGTTGTGGTGTTGTTGCTGGTTGTGGTGTTGGCACTAGCAATCCACTATCAGGTCTTCATCAATGTGAACATGTAGCTCGGGCAATGATGCCTCTTCCAGGTCAGCTGCTGGCTGGCAGTGCTGACAGCAGCTCCTGAAGCTCGGTTAAGTTCACACGCCGTGACGCGCCCTGGTGCTTGGCTGTCCCTTCCACTTCTGCAGCAGCATCTGAGGGGTTCAGCTGGTGCTGTGCAGCAAGCCAAAGCGCCAGCACCTTGCCTGCATGTGGGCACACAGCACGGTGGTGGCGTGCGCAGCCAAATGGGTACAGCTTGGCACAAAAACACGGACCCCACCTATTGACGATGCTGATCGTCCACATGTAAGCCACCATGGCACTGCACAACATACTGGTGTGCTGCCTGCATCACATCCCATTCGTAACACACTAAACATGGGCGAACCTCCACCCACCTGTGCGGCCGCCACCGCCCCAGCAGTGCACCACCACCTTCTCCCCAGCTTCCTTGGCCGCCTGAAGCTCCTTCACAATGGTCTGCACCTGCTCAGGCCCTGGGTTCTTCAGTGGCACATTGACCACGTGCAGCCCCTCCTCCCTGCAGTGGGTGTGCAGGGCATGTTTCTGGTGTGTACAGCCAGGCTGCAGTATGCCCATGTCAGGTGGAGGATGGTGTGCATCTCTGACCTGTGCAGCAGTCAAGGGTGGGAATCTGCACCCAGGGCCATGCCCAGAGCCCAGACACATCATGTAAGGCTAGGTGACGCTGCTCATGGGGATCCTCAGTTCCTGGTTGAGTGGCCAACCTCAGCCTGGCAACATATACATGCATATGGGGAGGGCCCCGTATGGGCACGCATAGGGAGTAGGAAGCATGAGGAGTACTGCCCATATCCTTCCTCCGCTTCCACATTTCGTTGCTGCAGCGGCTCCGCCGCAACTCCCAGACAGCCACGCACCTCAGTGTCTCAGCAGGTGGCTTGTTGTACGTTGCGATCTCATCCTCAGCCAGTAGCCCAACCACACGCTTCACGCCGTGCTCCTTCATGAATTCAGCCCACTCCCTGACCTCTGCCTCGGTGACCTGTGGACAACCCACACAGCAGGCGAGTGAGGTGCCAGGCTGTGTTGGGGAAGCACCTGTTGCATGGTGTTCGTGCAAGGCCAGCTGCACGGGCGCACATGCGAGAGAGTGCTCCGCGCGTGGCGTGTGGAAGCAATCGGCATCCATGTGTGCAACTGTGCATGCAACTGCAGTAACAATGTGCCGCTGCTGCGCCGTCCCTCAAACTCACAACATACCTTGTCCTCAGGGTTGAAGCAGCGCTGGGAGACCGCCCCTGGCCGCGCGCTGCCATGCACGATGGAGTCGAGCGCTGCATATGTGGTGCAAGCCAGGCAGCCACATGCAGGCCCAGGGTTTCAGGTGCCAAATGTACACAAGTATCTGCTGCAACAAGTATCATCTGGCCAGAACCCTAGTGATGAAGGGCTCCATTGCGGTAACTACACCCACTTGACGCAGGGCCAAAATTGAAGGGCACATCACTCTTGCAAGCTGGCGTCGACATTGCTGCGATGATGATCTGCCCGGCCAGACTGTGGGTCTTCAGTTGCAAACGATTTAAAGCACGACAAAACGCGCAGTCGACATCTTCCAAGAAGGGAGGGTACGATGGAGGGTTTTGGGCTTGGGTTTAGAGGGCTTTTTGCCATGTGCTAAATTGAAGCCCCAAAGTGGCACCGCATTACTCAAGTTTCCAAATTCCACAGTCTTAGGAATGATGGATGCCGCTCAACCTGCCGCACTTCTTTGACTGACCACAACACGATCGTTCAGCCACAGTAATAACCCCGGTTCAAGATATAATGGGCTTATGGATGAGGGGCGGTGTCGCTCCAGGGCATCATGTGGCTGCATGGGTATGCCTAGCCACCATGCATGCAGCGTGATGACATGAGGGCTACGCACCACAGAGCGGCTGCCAGCCCCAGTGCAGCGTACCCCACCAGCATGGTGCTTGGGCCATGTGCAGTGCCCAGTGGCACGCACATGCGGCCTTCACACGTGCAGGCCACCCTGCCTGTGGGAGGGAGGGTGCGTGCTGCTGCTGCAACGAGTGCTGGACCCCCAGCCGCATGCCAGCGACTGACACTGGTCACAAATGCCATACCAGCCTGGAGGTGCCCATGTGCACAGCACACAGGCACATGGCTACCGGCCAACAGTTGGCCCACTTGCACTGCTGCATTATTGCGCTGTGTGGCCACTACCCACAAGCACAGCAGTGCTGCCAGCGCAAGGCCCCACCATCAAGCGCCGTCACGCACGCTCCGCAGCACAAGGGCGCACGCAACCACCAGCAGCAGTGCACCGTCCTCCTCTGTTCCTGCTGGGGCGCCTGGGCCGCACGAGCACACACCACTTGCTACCCCTTCTGCAGCTCCTCACATGGACGTGCCAGGGCAGGAGAACCAGCCACAGGGAGACAGCATGCAAGCCTCTGAGCCACATGGAGACAGCATACAAGCCTCTGAGGCGGCCCCAAGTGGGCAGGAGCCTCAAGATCCACACCTGGAGCAGCTCAAGGACATCACACGGGCCATCCGATCAGCAGCCAGCTGGCAGGAGCTGCGCACCACGTTCCGCTCGGTGCCACGAGAGCTGCTGAACCCGGTGCACATCAGTGCGGTGATGGTGCGCCTGCGCACGCTGTTGGGTGCCAACTCGCGCTACTATCAGGACCCAGGGTTGCAGGGCCAAGGTACGGCCAGTCCCCTACACCCAGTTGCAAGCACATCACAGCCTGCCTCACATGCAGCTGCGGCTGCTCCAGGATCTAGTAGCGACAGTCCAAGCAAGTCAGCAGCTAGCAGTGACCCTCAATCAGCTGGGACACAGAACAGGGATCCAGGCAGTGCTGGTATGTTAGGTAGTAGAGAGAACACAGTTAGCATGGGCATATCTCGGCCTCAGTGGGCTGCACAATGGACGGAGGCAGACACACCTGGTGCATCAGGGTCACATCAGGCGCACAATGGTGCAGGCGTTGGGCGAGCGCCACAGCCAGCAGCACCACCAGCAACCAGTATGGCACGCCAAATGCAAGGCCCGCGGCCGGAACAGCAGCTGGGGATACGAAGAGATGTGGCAGCCGCCACACGGGCAGGTATGGTGCAGCGCAGGGCGGCTGCAGCAGGCAAGGCAGCAGCCAGGGCGCGCGAGAACAAGGAGGTGAGTGACCCATGTGATCATGGCACTGTTCAAACGATGCTGCGTGCAACCTGCGCGCCTGATGACCTACCTGCGCCTGGTGCTCAGCACAATGGGCTAGTTGCCATTGGTACCATCACATGCATCACATTGGTACCATCACATGCTGCATTGCCTGCAGCTGGCCGCGTTCATCAGCTCCGTCCTGAATGCGTCCGAGCCGCTCCTCCCCAGCTTCACCATCCGGGAGCTGTCTAACGTGCTGCATGCCCTGGCGCGGCTGCGTCACCGGCCGCTGGGGCCCTGGGCCCTGGCAGCACTGGAGCGCACGCGTGACGTGCTGCCATGCGCGAGTGCACAGCAGCTGGGGTCCATTGTGTGGTCCCTGGGGAAGCTGGGGCTGGATCCTGGGCCGCAGTGGCTGGACGCGGCGTGTGCCACGTCAGCCGCCCTCATGGCACATCACCAGATGCTGGAGCAGCAGCAGCAGCAGCAGCAACAGGGCCAGCAGTCCGCACAAGGGCACGTGGACCAGCAGGCGGATCAGCACGCACCCTCAACTGGAGGACAAGCAAGCGGCTCACAGGGGGAGGGGTTGGACAGTGACGGGCGCTGGATCGTGCTGTTTTCTCAGGTGAGTTGACGCTTGAGCTTGAGCCTCATCTTCTTTTATGCAGGCCTGTGCCTTTCATACCATGATGCCGTGGAGCCGCAAATGGCTGAGCAGCTAATGGCTCACTTCTACTGCAGGTCAATGTGGCCTGGGGCTTGGCACGGCTGCGGCACAATGTGCCACCCGCCTGGGCAGCAGCCTTTTCAGCAACTATTGGACGTGCCTGGCCCACCTGGCAGCCCCAAGACTCGCATGTGCTGTCCAACATAGCATGGGCGCTGGTCACGCTTGGGGTGGACACACCTGGCAGTGAATGGCAAAAGGTGAGGCAGGGAGGCTCCAAGCTGCCCAAGGCCATGATGGTGGGCACTGGGCAGTACAGGTGTTGTGCAGAGCATCGAGTGCAATCAATACGGGGGCGGCCGGATCTGCCTGGTTTTGTGTTGTCCAGGCCCACATGGTGCTGTTTATGTGGGGATGTCGTGCACTTTGCAGGGCTTCCTATCTGCAGCCATGCGCGTACTACCAGTGGCTTCATCCTGGGACCTGTCCATCATCTCTTGGGCACTGGCTTTGTGGCGCTGTATGCCCAGTGAGAAGGTGAGAAAGTGCTAGCAAACAGGGGTAGGTACACGGTTAGATTATAAAGGGTGCTGAACATGGGTAGGTATGCTAGAAAGTTGCGGTGAAGGGGAGGCAGGTGTGTAAGTAAGCAGGGTCCTTTGAGTGGCATGACGTGCCGCAGGCACCTGGCTTGATCAGCATCGGGCTCTTCCAAAAGCCTCCTGTGCACAAAAGCCCTCGAATCATGAGTTGATGCCTGGCGGGTGATTGTTTATAGGGCTTGTGCATCGCCCACTTGCAGTGGATGAGCCGCTTCCTCTCAGCCACTGCCAACCGATTGCCTAGCGCGGAGCCTGCGCATGTTGCGCGCCTGGTGTACTCCATGGCGCAGCTCGGCATCCGGCCACCGGCCTGGTGGCTCACTCGTGTGATGCAGCAGACGATGGTGCAGGTGAGGGCTGCTGCCCGTGCTTGCACACCTCCCTTGCCATTGGATTGGGAGGGAAGAATGCAAGAGGTGCTGCACTGGCATCAAACTGCACCTTGCTGCACTCAAGCCCAGCATAGCCACCAACATGCTGTCTGTGGTGGTCATGTAATGTTTGATCCTAGCAAGCGCATAGCATCCAATCTGAGCGTCACCCCACACACACACACCTGCCTGCAGGCGTTTGAGTTCCATGGCCAGTCGTTCAGCAACCTGCTGTGGGCTGTTGCAAAGATGCGGCGAGATGCAGGGTTGGGCGCAATGCGCACGCCTGAGCTGACGAAAGAGTGGCTGGAGACACTGCTGGTTGCCATCTATGAGCAGGGCATGGATGGCTTTGGGCCACAGGTGCGGGATGTGAAGGGCTCCGTGGTGATGTGAAGGGGTCAACGTGATGGGGAGGGGCTCTTATAATAGTTATGTTCAGGGGTATGGCCATGAATCAGACAACATGCAGCAGCAGCGGTTGGTGATCTGGGGGGCCACAAGGCAGCTGATTCCATGGTCTTCTGCTGTGTTGGGTTGAACCCAGCATGGTGCACAGAGTGTTAGAGAGGCAGAGAGAGAGCCTGCGAGAGGATATGTGTGTTTTCCTGTTGCATGCCTCTGTACCATGTATGCTTGCACACTGCTGCTCTGCTGTACCATCATGTTCTAGCGCTCGTGATCCACCTGCTGCATGGGCACCTTGGCCCGCACAGGAGCTGGCAAACACCCTGTGGGCTCTTGCCCGGCTGGGCCACATCCCAGACACTGCCTGGCTGGACCTCTTTTGGTCGGAGGCTTACTGCCAGCTGTCCGAGTTCTCTGCGCAGCAGCTGGCCAACACGCTGTGGGCGGCCGTCAAGCTGGGGCAGGCACCTGAGCATCAGTGGATGCAGGAGTTCATCAAGGTGGGTCGCTCCTGGGGTGTGTCAAGGGGGCGGGCGGCTCGGTATGCACAAGACCTGCTGCTCTTTGTGGCATTTTGCTGCACCTTTGTGGCCTGCAAGCCCTGGCTCCTGAGATGTTGGTGACAGGTGACGCTGGTAGATGGCATCATTGGTATGACATAACCTCTTGCTTAGTTGCTGTGTGCCAGCACGCGGCGTGCTGAGCCGCCACGCATGCCACCATCCCCTGTGTCACACGACAGGTCAGCGGGCGGCGCAAGGTCATGGACTCCTTCACTGCCCAGGGCTTTGCCACCATGATCGGCTGCCTGGCGGAGCTGGAGCTGGTGCCCCCACCCACCTGGCAGCGCGCGTTCTTCCGCGCCTCACTGCCTGCGCTGCGTGCTGCCCGAACCAGCCAAGCCGGCCCTGCCTGGGGCAGCAGCAGGGCGGAGGGTGTGCCGCAGGGGGCTGGCAGCAGCGGCACAGAAGGTGTAGGGAGTGATGCAGCGGGAGGTGCCACGGACGGGCGTTTACTGGGGCCACAACAACGCGAATTTGCGTCCTCACTGGCAGAGCAGCAGCGGCAGGGAGTGTCAGTGGAGGCGTGTGCACCCACTGCAGGCCTGGTGTATGATAAGCTCGCAGTGGGCCTGGCCAAGCTGCATGTCAGGCCGCCTGCAGAATGGACTGCGGCATTCCTTGGTGGGTGCACGTCAGGTTTTGCCAGTGCACCTGGCTTGGGAGGCGTTGCGCCGTGTGGGGATGTGCGCAGCTGATTTGATAGGCACCGATGTGCACCAATGGTCCGGTTGAGCATAGGAGTGTTGGCAGGGCTGTGTGTGAGCCAAGCAGGCCGCTGCACGTGCCGCCACAGTGGTGCCGACTATCGGCCGCCCCCGCATCCGAACCACTCTCAGCACATGGTCTGCCATGCATGTGCACATGGCCCACATTCATGTCACTCTCAACCTCACTCTCACGTGCCCGCGCACCATTGTGTTGGCTGTGTGCCTGTAGGGGAGACACATGTGGCCATGCCGCACATGCGCGTCAGCAACCTAGCACGGCTTGCATATGGCGTGGCACTGCTGGAATTGAAGCCCAGCCAGTCATGGGCCGCAGCCCTGGTGGGCGCGGCTGATGTGCAGCTGCTGCGGTCGGACCAGATGGATCGCGTGACGCTGGGTCAGCTGCTGTGGGCTGTGCGGCGGTTGGGAGGTGCAGGCGAGGCGGCCTTCCACCGGTGGAGAGACAGGGATTGGATTGGGACAGCGCTGGAGCTGTATGAAAAGGACGCATGATGCTGATGCGTGCACTTTGCATGACGCCCAGGCGAGCGGGCATGGTCACAGCTCATATGGTTCATGACTGCTCACTCGATTCATGTCCTTGAAGGACACGTGCCCCTCAACATGTGAGCTAGTGCAGGATGCGCAACTCCAGTAGTTGACACGGGGTTCAGTTGAACTGTCAGTGGGCTTGGCCCCGCGCTCAGGTTTTGAAGGATTGTGTGCAAGCAACCATTCATGACAGTAATAATTGATGCAAGCGTAAAGAGGCTTCATTGGTATCAGCCTTGCCTGCTCCTCGTACTGCTCCGGTCCTATCCTGCATGAACAGAAGTACAAGTCCATGCAACTTGATAGTGCGGCTCTGCTGCTGCTGTTTATAAATACCGATAGATAGCCTGTATTACTTTCATCTGTGGACACCAGCCACGCACGGAGGTCCCAAAACCGCGCTGCGCTGGTTCTGATGCGATGAAGACTCAGCAGCCACCGCTCGAAGCTTGCCCCTTAGAAGCTATACTATGCAAAGCACGAACCCGCTTCCTGTCTGTGGTTGAGGTCGCAACACTCCTTCGGTCCAACCACGCCATTGTGGGCTTACTGCAACGTGATGATACAGTTAAAGGTGCGCTGAACCGCTGCATCTGCTGTGATGGACAGCACTCCATCTTGACATCAGGCAACATGAGTGGGCAGCGTGGAAGCCTGCAGGAGCCGCAGCACATCAGTGCAAGCATTAAGAGGATACCGCCTGCAGCGTTTTCATGATGCGATGGATGCTGAACCACGCGGCACGCACGAACGACCTGCGGTGCCTCTCGCACTGGCTAAGATGCGTTAGGAAGATGCTACTTTAACTTACTCTAATGGGGCTCGCTGCAGCTTGGTGGTGGACATCATCCAACTGTGCATGCTCGTAGCTTCGGCCCACGCATACACACACCCATGATGCTGTGCGGGCTGCACACACAGATCCCAAAGGGGGCGAGCTGGCAATCTACCAGCGCTCTCAGGTGGGTGTGGGCGGGCGTGGTCCTGCACACGTGCATTCGGACAGCACATCTCATGAACCTGTTGACAACATGTGCTCTGGGGGCACAAGCAGCGATGAAGCAGGCTGCACCATGAACTGCTGCACTACGTGACCATGTCTTTGCTGCTGCATCCGCAGCACTGACGGGGCTTGCAGCCCATGTGTGCGGCCTGCTTGCTGCAAGCTCTGCATGCAGGCACCTGCACACATGCCATGCGTGGCCCGTTCAACTTCTCCATCCATGCTAGCTGCTAACTGGCTGGCACGTCCGCAGGTGAAGTCCTTCCGTGCAGATGGAGTGGAGTGGAAGAGGCGGGCAACCGGGCGACACACAGTGCTGGAGGGGCATGAGACCCGGCGGGTACGTACTTATGTACCGCGCATGCGACAGTACGCGGGCAAAGCGTCACGTGGTCCGCAGCCCAGCAGTGCTGATGGCTGCTGCAGCACACAGGCGCACAACGTTTGCACGTGCACCAGCCAAAGCAGGCCTGATCAGTGCACCACCGCGTGAACCCACGGCACATGCCGTACAGCACCAGACACTGCAGCCGTGTGTGCTTATTACAACTGCCGACCGGTATGTGTGATTGCTTGGTCCTGGTCCGCGCGCGCGTGCAGATCCCGCCTCCTGAGGGTGCACCTCCAGGTGCACAAGACGAGCTGATGGACATCTACTACACTGAGTCAGCGGATGGCACGCTGTTCCGTCGCGGCTACTGCCTGGTGATGAAGGGGGGCAAGCAGCGGGGCGACCGTGTGCTGGTACGTACGGCCCCCTGTGCACGTCCAGCTTGATGCCTCGTGTTTGGAACCTCATAACCATGCGCGCGGTCATTGCGCAACCTCCTACCAGACACAAATCACAGATCTGCGTGATCATGTGCTGACACTTCACATGCTACGATGATGCTGTGTCCTCAACCTGTGCGGTGCCAGGTGCACTACCTGAGTGCTGAGCATGCGGCAGCTTCCAAGCGCGAGCGCACAGGGTATGTGCCCAGCTCAGAGCCTAAGCAGGCCACTGACAAAGGGGCCGCCGACAAGGGGGCCAAGAAGCGCACACCAGCACGGCGCCAGCAGGCGGCCCAGCAGCCCAAGCGCGCCCGCAAGTACCGGTTTGCAACCTGGGACGATGCTCCTGTGGAGCCAGCCCAGCAGGGGCATGGTGCACAAACGGAGTCACCAGAGCAGGTCATGGAGGAGCAGCAGCCACTCTGTCAAGACCAGGAAGAAGCAGGCCAGCTGCAGGGGCCGCTGCCAGGCCAGCCAGGTGCTGGTGCTGAGCTTTCCATGGGCCACGATCCAGAGGGGCAGCAGGAAGAGTGCATGCAACACGAAGAGAACAGCGGTGCAAGCCCTGTCACATCCAGCCCTGCGTCCTTTGGGGATGGGGACGGGCAGCTCAGCAGCCACATGCGTGCCGGCACAGCCACAGCAGCCACAGGTGCAGTCTCTGCAGTCGACGAGCTGCAGCTCCACCTCAGCTTACGTTCAGCATCTGTAGCTGCTGACTCTCAGGCAGTAGCCAGCCCACAGTGCTCGGGCAGCGGTACCCCTGCAACAGGCCAGCACCCCTTTGCAGCATGTGTGGATGGAGCACTTGCTGAGTTGGCCACAGATGGGGCTGCGGAGTATGACCACAGCCTGCGCAATGCATCTCCAGCACCTGCAGCAGACCCCCCCTCACAAGAATCCAACCGGCAAATGACACGGCAGCATGAAATGGTGCAGTGCCCACCACCAGACTGCTGGCAGCAGGGAGTGGGTGCAGTACATGTGGAGGCAGTACGGGCAGATGCAGTACATGTGGAGGCAGTGCAGGTCCATACAGTACAGGCAGTACACATGGATGGCACCCTGCATGCTGGGCAGGCGCATGTGACCCTTGCTGATGTGGTAGCTGCAGCAGCAGCAGCTGCCGATGACGACGATGATGATGAAGAGACCGACCCGTTGGAGTTGATGCTGCAGCAGCTGCTACGAGAGCGCGTGATCACACGGCGAGGGTGCAGCAGCACCGCCGAGGCTAAAGCAGCTGCACCTTCGTCTGCTGCACCAGCCGCACCCAACCCTCATCTGGCCTCTCCTGCACTTGCCTCAGCTCAGCCCGTGCACCCATCGGCCTGCCACAACACGCACACAGCCGGCGCGCATGCAGCTGTTGCGCCACAGCCCCTGTGGCATAGCTGCGCCAGTCTGCACGGCCACTCCCTGCCAGCAGCAGCAGCAGCAGCAGCAGCCAGGAGCAGCAGGGCCACACCAGATGGTGAGGCGCTCTGGTCGGACACAGCTGTGCACCGACCGTTCTGGCCTTCAGACTGGGCCCCAGCACCCGTTACGGCAGCTGACACGTGCAGTGTCTCGCCATCACACTGCCCACTGCCACTCGCACCGCCATGTGTGGGGCCGCTCCAGGCATGCGCCCTAGCAGACCACCCGGCAGAGGCTGCATTGTACCTGCAGCCACACGATGCCTTACAACCAGCACCTGAGCATGCACACGCATGGGGCCCTGAGCAATGGGCGCCGCATCCATATCCTTGGCATCCCTGGCAGGACACTTCCATGCCCAGGCAGGCCGACCAGCACCGTGGCCCTCTGGCGCACACCTTCTGGCCAGGCCAGCAGGAGGAGCAGCAGGAGGAAATACACGAGCCTCTGTCGGTTGGAGCTCCAGTGCCGCCTTTTGCTCCTGAGCCTGCGTGCAGCTGGCATGCGCATCAGCTGCCTGCGCAGCGGGCCTCGTCCCAGGCATGTCACATGCCTTGGCCTGCTGAGCCACCCTTCCCTGCACCAGCATACGACCTGCCACCATCTTGGTTCGGCCACCTCAGCGGCACTTCTGAGTGGCTCTGGTCACCGGCAGCTGCAATGCAAATGCCTGCAGGCAGGCACTCGTCAAGCCAGCAGTACGAGTAGTCAGCCTACCACAATTGCAGTAATATATAGTAATAACATTTACTGTACGTGGACGTGTTGGGTTGTATTTAATGAACATGGGGGAGACCTTGGCTCTGCACCCACCATGGCTTTGCAAGAATTCAAGCTTGCTTGTGTATCTTTTACCTGCATGTGCAGTTTTACCTGCATGTGCATGCAGCCAGTTGTGTGGACGTACACTGGTGATGGGCACGGAAGTGCACAGTAGCATTCGGCATTTTGACAAGAAGAAACGTGGTGCGGTGTAGGAGCTTAACGTGTCTGGCAGCACAGGATCTGCTTTGTTTGCTGAGCAGGGTTCCTTGTATTGAAAACATTCATCATGTCTCATGGTGTGATCCAGCTTGGGGATAAGCTTTACCGGGGCCAACTTTTCATCCGCTGTCTACTGCTGCAACAATACTCCTGGCGTGTTGCCTGGAGAAAGCCATTCATCGCTGTCCTGCATGCTCTGGTTCAGGGTGATAGTTGATGTGCATCATTTTGCACATGTGATGCAGCAGGAGGTATCATGTGTACCTTGCAGAAGCCAGGTACAGTGCACTGACTGTAGAGGCTGCTTGTATGTTACTTATGCTTTTGGTAGTGGTGAAGCAGGAAGGTGAATTACATACCGTATGTGCCTGTGCTTGTCGTGTGTGTGTGTGCATGTACAAGCACAACAGCACAATCTCTGTCTGCCGCAGCACCAGTGTCCATCGCAGCCTGCATTCTGTGGGGTAGCAGTGGTAGTCCTGAAACTGTGC
Organism: Haematococcus sp. NG2; assembly: GCA_004335575.1. Lineage (NCBI taxonomy): Eukaryota > Viridiplantae > Chlorophyta > Chlorophyceae > Chlamydomonadales > Haematococcaceae > Haematococcus > Haematococcus sp. NG2. The sequence goes on from QAXD01000007.1 coordinate 986,912, forward strand.
ATGTAGCTGAGCCAGCATTGCAGCAAGTACTTGCGATGAGGTATTGGCGCATGCTCAGCAAGGCTTTCATGCCCCGCAATAGCCACATGGCGCCAGGGTTCAGCATTAGGGTGGCGCCAGGGTTGCAGCACAGCACCAAAGGTGCAGTATCAGGCAGGCTACATCCGCGGTGAAACAGTGGTGGTGGGTGGATGGGAGAAGCAGACAGGAGCTGCTGCATCTGTGATGTCGCCACAGGCACCCTGCTTGTTGTTGCGTGCTCTCACAGCCGCCCTGTACGCCACATATGCATGCGAATGGCGGTCTGTTGCTCTTGGCCCTGTGCAGTGGTGTGATGTTCTCCAAGGCTGTGGTGCACTGCACCAAGTCAGATCTGAAGGCATGGACCAGTGGCATCAGTGCCAGGCTGTCACCTCATGCCAAGTTAACGGCGCTGCTGCTTATGAATGCAGTGCCCACAGTCACTTCATCCTGCTGCTTTGAAACTAAGTTGTGATGAGCATCAGACTCTTCTACAATGAATGAACGCTCATTGCTTACAGCGCCCCCGCACCCGCACCACTACGTACGGCTGTTTCTGCCATCACAAAACAAGCTATGACCTATACTGCTTATGTGCTTAACCATAGTCCTGTAAGCCGTTTCCTTACCAGCTTTCAATCTCCTCATCCTCGACTTACACCCGCACACCCGCAATACAATGTGCTGTCATAATGGCACGCAATAATCCAGATCTGTATACCAGCACACCTCTAACCCCTGTTTTGCATACTGCCATGTGTCTATATATTCTTGCTGGCTTCTTTGCACATCCAACCCCACAGATATCACACCTTAGCTTCACAACCCCTGCACTACCCTAGCCACGAGCAACCTCAGTCGCTGAATATTGCGCTCATGCTGAAGGTTTGCTGCTGCTGTTGCGGCTGTTGTGCATTCTGTGACCCGGCCAGCTCATCTCTGGATCTGAGGCCCCACCCCTTGGATTTGAGCCACTTGGACACACGCCCTTCCTCCTTACTCTCATCACTCAACCGCCCTGCGCCATCCCCACCCTCAGGCCCCATGCCATCGTTGCTGCGGTCCCCAAACAGCCGCGGCCGGCTGCCATGCCCGCCGCGCCGCATGCCGTCCCCACTGGTTGCCGCATGCTGTGTCCCAGCCAGCGCCGACAGCTGGTTCTGTGTCGCGATGAGGTGCATGTGCAGCTGCTGGATCTGGTCGTCCTTGTCAGCGAGCTCGTCCTCTCGTGCCGCCAGCTGCGCAGTTTGCGCCCGCAGCTTGTCATTCACGGCTTCCACGACCATGTCACGCTCAGCCACTAGCTTGGCCATCTCAATCAGTTTCTCACCCAGCAGCCCTGTGACCTCCAGGTACCCTGTGCAGGACACACCGCATGACAGTCTTCCTCACCTGCTACAAAGTGGGGGCATGCTCGCCATGCATGCTTGCAGCATGAAAAGTATCGTACCGCACCATACCGTGGTATGAAAACAAGGTTTCGTGTGCAGGGTGAACCCTCCCGCACTGCTGTACAGTCTGTCAACTTCAATACCGCATGCCATACCTGCCAGCACTGCGGTCTCCACGCTCTGCATGGCCGCCAGGTCATGCAGCTCACTCTTGAGGCCAGAGAGCGCATGCATGAGCGTGGGCGGTGGGCCATGCGGCGGCTGTGAGGCTGGGACATCTGCTGACAAGGCTGAGGCACCGCCTGAGCTGGACGATCCGTGCATCGCAGCCCTGCAAGGAGGTCGGCATTGCAACATGATGAACCAGGCAAGGAGCAAGCGGCTGGAGAAAACAGCCCCCCCTCCCTTATGCAATGAAGTGTTCCATGAAGTGCTCCATGTCTGGCTGCCGCTGGCGTGTGCAGGCACAGTGGTTACCAGGGTGGCGGTGTTGGTCCCTGAAGCAACAAGGCCAGCTGCCTTGCGCAAACTGCAGTCAACACCCATGGCACGTTGCAGGGGCCACGCACCCTGAGGATGATTTCCCGGGCCCTGGGCCACCAGGGTCGCTGCGGCTCTGCGCGTCCCCTGACTCGCGCCATGCGGCCACCAGCGAGGTCTGCAGCTCCGCCACTCGCTTGGTGACCGCAGCTGTGGTGCGCTCCACACTGCTGTCCCCTGCATGTTCACGAGAAAGCAAAGGGTGCAGCTGTAACTGCTGCGACTGATTAATGAGTACCGATGACATCAGGTGCTGCCACCATGTGCCGAACAGCTGGTCATGCCACGCTGTGGCAGGCAGCTGCACGGCCTGCCGGCCTGGATCGTGACATTCTTATGATAAGGCTCTTGATACTCGTACAGCGGTTGTGCTGTCTCGTACAGCGGTTGTCCCACAGCACCGCCACACACACCTGCGCCATCCCGCATCCCCTCCAGCTGGTATGCAAGCGCCTGGCAGCGCTCCATCAGCCGCGTCACACCCTCACGCCTGCACACCTCCTCCACCGCGCCAGGCTGCACCACCATGTTGTGGCTCACCCGTGCAATGCCTGCAGCAGCAGCAGCAGCAGCAGCAAGGCATCCCATGCATGGCCAGTCTGAGTGACCACGCATGAAAGCAGCAGCAGCAGCAGCAGCAGCAGCAGCAGCAGCAGCAGCAGCAGCAGCAGCAGCGCATCCCATGCATGGGCAGTCTGAGTGGAAACGAGGACACGCCAGGACGTGATGGTGCAGGTGCTCGTGGGCCCATCCAGGAGCACCAAGTATTCACAGATTCAGGCGTGGATACTTCGAGTGGATACAGCACCCAGCCCTGCGGCCAGTGACCAAGGAACAGGTGCCACGGCTCACCAGCATCAGCAGCGTACACATCACTGCCGGCCACCCCGCTGTGCGTGGGGTTCTCCCTGCCCAGCGGCTGCAGCAGCAGCGCCGCCTGCCCGATGTTCATCAGGCTGCCGGTGCGCCGGGCGGGCTGTGGGTAGTCGGCGGCTGCACGCGAGGCTGCTGTGGGGGACATGGGAGTGAGGTTGATGAGCGGCAAGGCTGGGCCTTGGGCCGGCTGCGAGCTGCACGTGCTGTTGGCATGGGACAGCACATGGGGGCTCTCGGTGCGGGGGGCGGCTGGCTGGGGCTTCACAGAGGAGGGCGGGCCCGCCACCTCCACAGTCACCCATTCATCGATGGTGTTCCGCCCCTCCCCGCCATGCTGGCTGCCAGCTTCATCGGCTGCTGCTGACATGGATGTGCTTGGGAGGGACAAGAGGCTGGCTGATGCCTGTGCTGCCGCCGCCATGGCCGGGCCGTGCTGGCTCCCTGTGCTGCCCTGCGCCTGCTGCGGTGGCGAGGCTTTCTGTGGCGGCGTGGGTGCCGGTGCCTGCTGCTGCACGGCCGGCTGCTGCTGTGGCTGCGGCTGCTGCTGCCGCCGTTCATCCAGTGGCGTTGATGCAATCTCAAGCGCCAGCTGCATGGCCTGGCTGATGCGTGGCTGTGATGCCGCACTGCCTCCCGCCTTTGCCGGTGCCCCGGCCATGAGCCGCGCCTGCCCAGCCCGTGCTTCGGTGCCTGATGAGCATTGCTTCGTGGCGTCTTCGTCCTGCACTGACGTCGGCTGTTTGGACAGCAGGACAGGGGAGTCTGGTACGCTGCATCCAGCAGGCGACCCCCCACCCCCACCTTCAGGTGCTGGGGTGCTTGTGCGCACTGCTGCTGGCCCACCTGTGCCGCCAACCAAGGGCGGTTGACTGCTGGGCCTACTGGGCACTGCTGCTGCTGCACTCACACTGCCTGCCAGCTCCAACCCAGCCACACCCCCCAGCAGGTCCACACCCAAAGGATCCCCAAAGTTGCCAAGCAGCTGCATCATGGGGTCTGGCTGCACCTCCTCTGCCTGTGCTGCCGTGTCAGCAGCAGCCGCTCCTGCCACGGCCCCCTCAGTGACATCCTCCCCCCGCTGTGCTGCGCTGAACTGCGCCAGGCTGTGCCACTTGGGCGTCTCCTGCCACAACATTTTGTTGATGGTCTGCACGGCCGGCCAGGTTGGGAGCATAGGTCAGCAGTGCCGCAGGTGCACCCAAGTGGACACGAATCATGTGGCTGCAAGCTCATCGAACCCGGCCATGGCACCACAACTCCGCAACGCAAGCCGCACACGCGCACTAAATCAACCGCCTCAAACAGCACGTGCCCCATTCCAACACCGAGATCCACTTTCATGTGGCTCTGCTTGCCCCATTCGCCCGCCCCACCTGCAGCCGCGCGTTCATCTTGACACCCACAGGTGTCTGTGGCTGGGAAGGCGATGCCGTTCCCTCCTGCGCGGCCCCTGTTTTGGCCACCAGGCCGCCATGGCGCAGCGAGCTGTTGCGCATGAGGTCATCAATGTCTGGGATGGCAGCCGAGTCTGAGGGTGACAGTGTGATGAGCTCCTGGGGCTGCAGGAGGCACAGGCAGGTGGCAAGGCAGGGTGTGGTGGGCGTCAGGATATATAAAAATATACGTATATGGGCGTGTATATGGGCGTGTATATGGGCGTATATATCGTGACAGGTGCTGGGCGATGTGCAGCAAGGGCAAGGCAAAGCAGGTTATGCAAGGGAAGGAGGTGATGCAGGCAAAGGAGGTCACACGGATGCACAACCTCACAGGCAAGCAATTGCCTCAGCCCATCCCGGTGGCAGTGCAGGCACCAGCTGCTCGCACCTCTGGGAACAGCGGCACCTCTGGCGGCACATACGTCCCCTCGTCATCCGCCGTCCCTGGCTCTGCTTCAGCTGCCTCTTGCAGCGCGGCACCAGCTGCCACATCACCTCCAGGAGCTGCCCCAGGAGCTGAAAGCAAAGGGGATGTGGAGGCGGGCACTGCGAGCCGGCTGCCAGCATGTGCAGATGCGGCGGATGCGGCAGATGCGGCGTTGGGCGCACCCACAGAGGCAGCTGTGCTGTCTGCCTCTGTCCCATCCTCCGCGTCGCTGCCTGCCCCGCCGCGTGATCCGCCCTCGCCCGACACAGCCCTGCCCTTCTCACGGCCACCCTTGTCCCCGATCCGAGCCAGGAGCTTCTTCACCACGGACACCTTGCCTCCCTCTCTCACGGCCGCTGCTTGCCGCGCGGCGCGCTCCGCCTCTGCACGATCAGCTGCCTCCTGTATCTCCCTGCGCACCCTCTCCACTTCTACACGTGCTGGTGCACGCAGCTTGTCGAGCAGTTCCTTGGTGATATGGGGGAAGCGCTCGACTGCGACTGCGATGAGGCCTGACTGGTCGTGTGTGAGCTTGGCCATGCTCTGCACCACCTGCAGGTTGCACACGTGTGTGCAGCAAGGGCAACCTTCCGACGCAGCGGGCGCACACGCTGCCGTGAGAGAACACGTGCGTCATGCAGGTGGTTCCACGTGTCACGCTGAGCTGATACATGCCGCTTGCTGGTGTGAAGGTTGGCCAAGCCAGCAGGAAACAGCCCACATCAGTGCTACATGGACCACATTCTTCGCTGGAACATGCACGGTGCATTTGCATACCGCTGCCTCTCACCACGCTACGCACACTTGCTCACCGAGAATGCATCCAGCACGTCTGTTGTGGCCAGCAGGGCTGGTGCGTACATATGCACCAGTGCCAACGCCACTTGAAACAGCGCCGCCACGCTTTTCTGGTACAGCATGAAGTCCCACACCCGCATGCACGCCTCCAGCGGCAAGAAGTTGACGAAAGCGCACAGGAACCACTGCGCAAACACGCATGCGATGTCTGCGCCCACTCCCTCTAGGTGCTGTGCCACATCTGGTAACTCCTGCGCGACCAGCTGCTTGAAAACCAGTTGGTCGACCTGCGCATGCATGGGGTGGCAGGCATCGGCAGGCAGTGTATGTTGACGTGTTCATGCAGTAACAGCATGCTGGGCACCAGCACGGAGCGCCCAGCGTGCATGACGATGCAGCCTGCTGGCATGCATGCAAGGGAGAGCTTCACGCAATGCTTCACCGAATGCTTCACAACTCATTCTGCCTGTGGTGCGCACCTGGATGGCCATCATGTCCTGCGAGTAGTAGCCTTGCAGCACCTCCTCAACAATTGCTGCCAGCCCGTAGAACGTATCCTCTTCTGACAGGAACATGTACAGCACTGCTGCGATGAAGTTCATTCCCTGGCAGTAACCGATGTCCGGCTTGTGCGATGCGTAAGCTGCAAGAATCTTGCGCAGCGCCTGCTTGCCCCCGTTCTGCATCCGCGTGTGGCCTGGGAATGTGCGAGGCAGGTCCTTCTCAATCTGAAGCAGCCAGGTGCGGGAATGCTTCCTCCAAGCGCTGTCGGCATCGTCGCCAGCTGTCGATGCACCCTGAGACGCCGACCCATCAGCTGACAGCTGCCCTTCCTCGGTGTGCCGCTTGATGACATCGGGCTCCAGCTGGTCCTGCGACGCCAGCTCATCACTCAGTGCACGCTGCCAGAGCACCTGGTAATAGCCTGAGGTCCTGCATGCAAGGTGCACTGATGACCATCGTCAAGAGCCATGTGCTCTGTGGTGCAGCTGCAGCCATGCCAGTTGTAGGCAAGCGTGCTGAACAATCCCTGCATGAATCGCGATAAACACAACTCCGTCGACGCACTTGCGAACCGAAAGATCAAGGAACAAGCGCCATGCCTTGCCCCTGATCTCCAGCGGACATCCGCCCAACACTAACGACGAGAGCTGTGCGTGAAGGTGCTCGTTGTGTACAGACTCGTCAATTACTGTGTGTAAACCTGCTGCAACCATGTCCACAAGCCCATTCTCAAAGCGTCCATTCTCTTTTGCATACAAAGCCAGGTGCTCGAGCATAAAATACTGCCACTGCTCGTGTCTAGCCTTTTCTTGTTCCTCCCATTTCTTCACCCATAGTGGGCGCAGATCCTCTTCTGTGGTGGCTGTCCCCATAGTTTCCCCAGCTGCCTGACAAGTCAGCAAGTGCAGTCTAGCGTCATCATCGATTCTAGAAATGCATAATACAGCACCACACAGCAGACTGCCCACTGAACCTCAAAACCCTAGCGAACCCTGTTAGGTGTCGTGGTCTCCTTGCTTTATGGCCGCTTCACATTCCTGGTACATGACTCAATCATAGCACAGTATGCACCAGTAGTTCCCTCTGCTGATCCAGCAGTCGCGATGCATTGTGCTGTGGCATTTGTGCTGTTTCTCACCAGCATGCATGTGGCTACTGCTGGGATCAAGGTGCACATTGTTTGCCACACGCACGGTGAGACAGCATTGGCTACTGTCATACTGTGTCAGCACAGCACACAGCATGGCTCACACCCAGATCTGCGCAGGCACGGTGCCAGGGATCAAGTTAGGGGCTTTTGCTGCTGTTGCTGAACCCTCAGGGCATGTGGCATGCACAACTGGCATGGCTTGCATGATGGTCCACGCTATTGAGGTGGCACCACATATATTGCAAATGCTGCTGCAGATGACCCAGGGTGGCTGAAGACCTATGATCAGTACCATTATGGAGCACGCCAGGACATACAGGCAAGTTGTAGCTGGATAAGCGCTTTGCGTTGCCACAGCAGCACCCTGCTCCACGGGCTTGACCCTGTTATTCCTGTGCCCTACCTACAGTGTCTTTGCCCACTGCAATGTGGCCTGTTGCTAGTTTTTGCCAGTTGTGCTTCACATGGTGTGTCACCCAGTCGAAAGTCAGCAGCAGGGGACAGACGGAGTGAACCTTGCAACCGACAGATTCAATTGTAATCTTGAAGCAGCCAGGCTCCGGCATGCAGGCACCATCTGTGCAACACCATATGCTCGTGATTGCCATGTGTTGGCTCTCATGGCTATTCACAGCGCGCTCCTGCCTGTTTATGTGTTGCTTTTCTTTTGCGTGCGCAGGTGGCAGCCACGGGGGTCATTTTGGACAGCGTGGTGCAAGCCCTCTCCTACAACCCTAACCGCAAGTTCGTGTATGCTGAGATGGTGTGTGCATGGCTCAGCACTGTGCCTGCAATGCTGGCTGGGCTCCCCAGCCCGTCACCCTCTTGTGATACCTTGCGCCACACTGAGCATGTAAACATATGCCTCATGCACATAAACGTATGCCTCATGCACATAAACATAGTGTGCAAGGGGATTTGTTAGAAGTTCCGCCTGGTTGCTCTTCTCCATGCTGTCAAGTTTCCTCAACTGGACAATATGGAGAAGAGCAATCAGGCATGGTGGATGCTGGTGAGTTGCGCATGGTGGGAGCTGGCAGCCTGCTGTGGGGGTGGAGCAGCGAGGCGCCTTTGCTGCACGCCCCTCTCTTTAACGTCTGCCATCACCTGCAGAGCTTCTTCACCAAGTGGTGGGCAGAGCAGAGCGACGAGAAGAGGGCCCTGGTCAAGCGTCTGGTGCGTGATGGTCAGCTGGACTTCGTCAACGGCGGCTGGGTGCAGAACGACGAGGCAAGTTGGGGCAGAGGCTAGAACAATGCGCGAACGGCTGCGTAGTTGATGCTGGCCTCTGATCCATACATACTGCTCGCTCGTTACATATCATGCAAGGGTTGCAAGCCATGGTGTGAACACACGAACGATTTGTCATTAGCAGTAAAGTCAGCCAGTCACATGTCCATCTATGGCCTGCAGGCGTCAAGCCATTATGTGGCGATGATTGACCAAGCCACACGCGGCCACCGGTTTCTCAATGCCACTTTTGGCAAGGTGCCCCGTGTGGGTTGGCAGATCGACCCTTTCGGCCACTCGGCCACCCAGGCATCGCTCATGTCCGGGGCCCTTGGCTTCGATGCATTGTTCTTTGGCCGCGCAGACTACCAGGTGAGTCATACATGTTTTGACTTGCGCTGTGTGATTGTTGACCTGTGCCACATCGAGCACATGGTGCCTGCAACCACGCATTCCTTCCAAGGCAATGACACTGCTATCCAGCATACTGTGTCATGCACCGAGGTCACGCACCAATGTCTACTTTTTTTACCGGCATAGGATATGGAGCTGCGCAAGGCGCGGCGCTCACTGGAGTTGGTGTGGCGTGGGGCTGCCTCATACGGCCAATGTGCCGACATCTTCACCCACAACTATTTCACAGGTGTGGCGCTGAGCAGCATGTGCGCCAAGGAAGCTGCACGCTGCTACACAGCTGCAGCGCAGTATGGTCGTGCTGCTGCTACACAGCTGCTGCTCAGTACGGGAGCGACAGGAGCAGGCGAGGTGCACAGCTGCACACAGCGGGGCGGTCTGGTGTGGGTTGGCTGGGGCTCGAGTGGTCGGGGATCTCCTGTGCCACTAACAGCCCACCATCGTACCACTCACAATCGTACCATCGTACTCTGCGCTTCTTGGTCCAGGCAACTACGGACCCCCAGACTCTTTCTTCTACGAGAATGGCTTCTCCAACGATCCGCCCATCATTGACAACCCTGAGAGCCCAGACTATAACATCCCAGAGCGCGTGGAGGCATTTGTGAATGCAGCACATCAGTGGGCGAATGCCACGCGTGGCGAGAACGTTCTGTTCATGATGGGCAGTGGTGAGTGGCCGTCAGTTGTGCCAGTTTGTGTGCTCAATCCAACAGCAGACAGAAGAAGGGCATGACTGCAGTGTTCTGCGAGTGGCTACCCATCGACCCTGGTTTCCATCTATCCTCGGCTGGCTCATGTGCACCCTGCTCACAAGCAACAGTGTGCTGGCACATGTCCTGTAGACTTCAACTACATGAACGCGAATGGCTGGTACAAGAACTTGGATCAGCTCATCAAGTATGTGAACCAGGTGGGACTTGTGCTGGGCTTCTGCGCATCGAGTAATCCATGGCACTCAGTACGTTCTCTTGCCAGGTAGATCTGCTTTAGCAGCAGATCTGAGATGATGAGGGAGTTAGGATGTCAGCCGTGCTTATGCTCAACCTCTGCCCCTGACCTGTAACCCTGCAGGATGGCCGCGTGACCGCCCTCTATTCCACCCCCGCTGCATACATAGACGCAAAGGCAAAGGAGTCGCTGAGCTGGGAGCTGAAGAGCGACGACTTCTTCCCCTACTCAGACAACCCTCACAGCTTTTGGACAGGTGCCTGCCCACATGGTGTAACAGCTGCTGCTTTCTCTTTGCACGCGCCAGCCTGGCTCACTATTTGCGGCTGCAGTGTATGCACATGCAGCTACAACTGCTGCACACATCAGTTTCTCTCGGCCCTTGCTGATGTGCTGTTGCCTGTTCTGGCGTGCTGTTGTGCGCCTCAGGTTACTTCACATCACGTGCGGCATCCAAGGGGTACATCCGCCAGATGCAATCCTACCTGCAGGCTGCTCGCCAGCTACAGGTCCTGGCCCACTTGCATGCTCCCAGCAACAGTGCAGACATCCTGGATATGAGTGCGCTTGATTTGTTGGAGGAATCGGTTGCGCTGGCGCACCACCATGACGGCGTCTCTGGCACTTCGCGGCAGGCAGTGGTGAACGACTACCACAGGCGGCTGCACAAGGGCTGGGTCTCTGCTGCCACGGTGGTGAACGATGCCCTGGGACATCTCATGTTCCAGTCTGCGCCACGATCAACCGGCGTCCAAGGAGCAAACGCTGGGACGTCACATCCTGAGCCTGCTGCGGCCAAGAAGCAGGTGCACAAGCAGAGGCATGCACGGCTGATGGAGGTCCGCCAGCCCAAGGATAGCAAGGCCCAGGGCCATGCACAGGGGCATAAGATATATGCAGCAGGCGACAGCAGGCTGCCGACAGGTGAAGAGAAACTGCAGGGTGGAGGCCCGCCCGTTCCTGCCCTTCCACTGATCCAGTGCCCGCTGCTGAATGTCAGCATTTGCCAGCCCTCCGTCAATGCGACGGCCCAATTGCTGCACGCGCTGCATGAGCGTTGTGGCAGCATGGGCGCTGGTCCAGCAGCACACCAAGAGTGGCAGGATGCTGGCGGGGCCGACCAAACCCAGCGGCCCGGCATCTGGCCGCCTGTGGCTCGCTTCATGCTCGCCATCTATAACCCCCTTGCCTGGCACCGGGAGGAGCGCATACGCCTGCCTGTGGTTGATGCAGCGGACCAGGAGTGCGGGCGCATTGTGTTCCAGGTATCTGATCCTGAAGGCCACCCCATACTGGCCTCCATCCTCCCCATCAGCGCTGCAACCCGCGCGCTACAGAGCGCGCACACTGCAGCTGCCGTGCTGGATGCAGCTGATGCCAGTGCGTTGGGTACACACGAGCTTGTGTTTGCTGCCCAGCTGCCGCCCCTGGGCTACACCACAGTTATGGTTGAGGCACGGGCGGTGATAGAGCAGCCACAGCAGCAGGCCGCAGACAGTAAGCCTGGCAAGCACCAGTACAGGGCGGAGGATAAGGAGCCAGGAACCACGCCCTTGCCTGGCCATGTGACAGTTCTTGCTGGCCGCACCACACCAAAGACCTGCAGTGCAGTTGAGGACGGGGGTGGGAGCATGGTGTGTACGTTCCGTGTAGTAGCAGCTGATGACAACACAGGCGCGGCACAGCAGCAGCAAGGACCGGCAAACCAGCAGCATCAGCAAGAGGAGTTACAGCAGCAACAGGCGAACCAGCAGCAGCAGCAGGAGGAGGAGGTACAGCAGCAACAGGCAACCCGTGAGCAGCAGCAGCGCAAAGAGGGCACACAGGTGAATGGTGGGGGCCTGTCCATCCCCACCATCCAAACTATCTTGCAGGTCGGCAACGAGTACTTGCAGCTGGACCTGGACCTGGGCTCTGGCCGGCTGTTGAGGGTAACAGGACTCAAGGATGGCTGGAGCACGCCTACCTCCTTTGAGTACTTGTACTACATCAGCAGTACAGGCCATGATGATGAGCAGCCAGGTAGGGGGTTCAATCCCAGGCGTGCACTGCAAGCCGTGGAATGCACCAGATGCAGTGTCAATGGCATGATGTGAGGCATCGCTGTGCTGTGGCCCATGTGCGCTGAGTGGTGCCTATGTTGCGTGCACAGCTTGTCGCTTTGTCAGCAGATTGTTTCCTCGGCATCCGCGTCTTGCATGCTGCTGGTGTCCCACACATGCCACATTTTAGTCCTTGCGCACGTCCCTGAAGTCCCAGATTTGGTGCAGAGCGCACATGTTACTGATGTGTGTCCCTGGTGTGTGATGCTGAGCAGGCCAAGGGTCAGGCCCATACATCTTTAGGCCGGAGCAGCGGCATCCTGATGCTGTCCATGTCAACCCCCTGGATATCCCCATCCAGCTGCAGGTGGGTTCGTTTTTATGTTACAGTACTTGTATAAGCGTGTAACTGGCCTTCAAACACAGGATTAGCATCAAGAAAGCCATTTGCTGGGGTGTTGCATGCCCCGCTTCCCCGTCCTGCACAGGCCAGGATGCCCTGTCCTTGAATCCACCTTGCGCTGCCAAGCAAGCACAGCACCAATGCGCTGTCTGATACAAAGTGCCTTTCCATCCACTGTTCCACATGGACAGCCCAACTACAGCCATGGTGCGCCTGAGCAGCGTCCTGAATGCACCTCATGGCAGGTGGTCGTGACCTCGGAGGTGGTGGAGGTGCGGCAGGGGTGGGGCGGGGGCGGCCTGGATGGTGCCGTCGCGCCCTGGGCCTTCCTCACCACGCGGCTGTGGCAGGGGGCTGCCCACCTCGAGCTGGAGTGGACGATAGGGCCCATCCCCATAGAAGATGGTGTGGGGCGGGAGGTGGTGCTGCGAGTGGGCGCAGACCGCATCGCGAGTGGCGGCGCGTGGTGGACGGACGCGAACGGGCGGGAGATGGTCCTGCGGCGCCGCAACTGGCGGCCCACGTGGGACCTGCAGGTGACGCAGTGGTTGGCGGTTGACAGATGGTGGTTGGTAGTTGTAGGCGGTTGACAGATGGTGGTTGGTAGTTGTAGGCGGTTGACAGATGGTGGTTGGTTGTTGGTGATGGTTGGCTGATGGCGGTTGTTGGTGGGCGGTTGCTGGGCGGTGGGTAGGGATGGGGTAGGCGCATTATGCTTGTCAGTGGCTGCATTGCACATTCGGCGAGATCAAACACATGTCCTGAGCTCAAGTATTGCTCAGCAGTCTATCTGAACCCAAGCAGCAGGTGCTTCAGTTGAGCACTGTGCAACCAGAGCACCTCACTCTGTGCGTGTGACCTGCGTGCAACCAGCGCACCTCACTCTGTTCATGTGACCTGCCTGCCCAACCCAGGTGTATGAGCCGGTGGCCGGCAACTTCTACCCCATCACTAGTGCAGTCTCCATCTCAGATGCCTCCCTCACCCTCTCACTCGTCACGGACCGTGCACAGGTCAGGGCCCCCACCACATCCTTTGTATCTGATGCTGCCCTTGCCTGCCTGCAGCTACCAAAGTGGCAATGGTAGCCTTTGAGCGTGAAGCCCAGGGAGTGTTGACATGTCAGCACAGCTTTTGTCGCAGATGTTGTGCGCTTGTGCCTCAGCCAGCAGGCATCCACACTCCTGGTCTTGTAGACCAGGAGTGTCTCTTCTAGCCCTGACTGCTGGGGGTTGCCTGACACATTTGCTGCCTGCGTGCACCTGCTCCAAGCACAGGGTGCGGCCTCCCTGGCGGATGGTCAGCTGGAGGTGATGCTTCACAGACGGAATGTGGTGGACGACGCGCGGGGCGTGGCAGAGAACCTGAACGAGACCATGTGCGCCTGCCGCGACTGCGCGTGCAGCGGGCTGGTGGTGCGCGGCACGCTGCACGCCCTGCTGGGGCGCACGCGTGATGCGTCACCGGCTCTGCGCACCCACATGCAGCTGCTCAACGACCCGCCGCTGCTGGCGCTGGCACCCCTACCATCTCCCATGAAGCTGCCACACGACACGCCCCTGGATGCGAAGGGGTCAATGCGCAGTGCCAGCGATCGTCAGCAGCACCCTGCTTTGGTGGATGTGCTGCCTGGCCTGGTGCCCACCTGGTCGGCACTTGGCCCCGCGCACAGCAGCTTTGTCAAGGAGTCCGCCACGTTGGCACGCGGCGCACCTGCCCAAGAGGTTGAGGGCCTGCCGCCCAACGTGCACCTGCTCACGCTCATGCACCTCACTCCTTCCACGCTGCTGGTGCGGCTGGCGCACACTTACCAGGTGGGTGCCCCCTGCACCTTTGTGGGGACTGGTTCCGACCTGCTGCTTTGCTAGTGCTGCTGGTGGGCTGCGGTGCTTCTCAGCTACACCCATGCCAGTCCTGGTGTCGCCGACCATCCCATTGCGTAATCCTTGCATACCGTACTGCTGTTCATACTGGTGTGGGCCTTGTGGCGTGCTGTGTGCCAGGTTGGCGAGGATGTGCTGGCAGCCCCAGTGGAAGTGGACCTGTCTTCGCTCCTGACCTCACGCCACCACAGCATCGCGGCCGTGCGCGAGCTGTCCCTGTCAGCCAGCCAGTACAGGGATGAGATGCCGGCGCGGCTGTCCTGGCAGGTGCAGGACCAGGAGCCTTGGTCCACCGCAGCCGCCAGGGAGGCAGCAGCTGCAGCTGTACCCGTGCAGGATGACCATGCATCTGCTGTTGGTGGAGGAGCAGGGCAGCAGCGTGGTGAGGCGGAGGTCCAGAAAGCTGCAGGCTTTGGCCACGAGCTGTCACTGGGTGCAGCCCACGCTGCAGCGGCTGGTGCAGAACCAGGTTCACAGAGCCGGGTCCCAACACACACCCTGGCCTGTCCACAAGGAATGGTGTCTGCCTGGGCGCGCCTATCCCAGGCTGCCGAGTGTCACACGGGCGGCACATGCCTTAACGGCATCCACGCCAGTGTCATGCAGCACACACACCCCTACCAGCCCACCTGTGTGCCAGCACCCAAACAGGTCGTCCGGGCGTCACCTGTTCAGCAAGGTGCCGGGCCCTGGGCAGCCGCAAGCCCTGTGGCAAGCATGGAGAGTGGTTCCCACAGTGCATCACAGCATGCAGCTCACATTGCCTGCCACCCTGCTGGTGGGCTGAGCAGTGGGGGCGGGGACAGGCATGGGCTGCAGAGGAAGCGGCACCAAGCGCTGGTGGAGCTGCAACCCATGGAGGTGGGTGATAAGAGCTGCCGTGCTGGTTGTTCGTGTTTGTCCAACAGCTGTGCGGCCTGTGCTGGCACTGCCAGTTTGCTAAGGGAGTAGTTCAGTGCGGGAGCGGCAGCAAAAGTGGAGAGCACATGTGAAGTCGTGGGCTAAGGTGTATGTGGATATGTGGCCACATTGGTGCATTTGGGCTCATCAACATGCTGCGCCTCATTCCTGGGTGTGTGCCTGCAGGTGCGGACATTTGAGGTGGTGCTGCAGCGGAGGCCATCCGCGCTATGACCCCGATGTCCCAGTCGCCCCATGATACTTCCATGTTACATATCTCCTCAATTGTGACATTGCACATTGTCTGCAAGGAACTAATACACAGCTATGTTTCAGTTGTAGATGAAGTAAATCATGTTGCAAACGATGATGTGCTGGGACAGCGTACCAGGCACATATGCTCAACGTACACACCCACTCAATTTGAGACACACGGGATTAGACACCAAAGGTTGAAAAAAAGTCAGTCGCCCACCCTGCACGCGCACCCTGCAAACAATTTGAAGAGCGTCCTACCAGGCGTCCTACATTACTGATGTATGTTGTTGAACCTGTCAGTACAACAGAAGTACACCTCACTGTGGTTGCATTCTCCACAGTCCCCATACTTCAACAACAATGTCTTTGCCTGGACCGTGCCTGTTGACACGCCATGTGTGGCAAACCACTGCGGACGACTGGTGCACTAGCAACAACATACGGGCGTTAGGTAATCCTGCACTGTGGCTGAAATGACAGCTGCATGGCGGCATCGGTCCCTGCCCGCTGATGCCGTCATTCTTCTCTAACGCAACAAACAATTTTGATTCTTCAAGCCCATACCAGAACGGGAGCAGCAACAGGCAGCTTGCAGCCTTTACGCACTCTCGCCGGGCATCAAACCCGCGTACCCAAAGTACGCTGCTCCAGCCCCCCACCAGCCCCTCAGCCCATCCGCAAGCCCCTGCCCACTGTCCTGTGGCAACGCCCCTGGTGTAGCGCCACTGGTGCTGCTGCCTGTTGCCGGGAACATAAAGCCGCCCTGTCCAACCCCTGAGGCGGCCGCGGACGCCAGCTGCACCACAGGCTGCAGGATGGTGGCAGCACGCAGCTGCATGACGGACATGTCGCGCTGCGCTTGCGCCATGATGCGCTCCATCATGGAGGAGGAGGACGGGCACGGCATGACCTCCGTGTGACCCAGCATGGACGCACCCAGGCTGTGGCGGCAGCCGTAAGCAGGCAGGGGCTGCAGCATGGGTGGTACCCAGAAGGTAGCCTCACCCGCCATGAGCAGCATGTTGACCATGAGGATGCTGAGCCACCGCGGCACATGAATGCCTGCCTTCCGCACGCGCGCCCTGATCTGCGCCTCCACGTAGATCGTGGGCGCCTGCGGCAACAGGGCGGTGGGCAGATGGTGGGGAGAGGGCTGTGCAGAACCCAGCTGTCTGGTGACTCTCGGTAATCATTATATCCACACTCATGCTCACCAATGAACGGCTGTGTGGGATCCCCTAGCATGCAGGCAGCCGTGTCGATGCACCCAACACGTTCATGCAAGCAACCAGCGGGTGCTGCCCTTTCACGTCGCACCACCAGCCCCCAGCCGCCGGCAAGGCACGCCATCGTCACGTTCTGTTTATCCGCCCACCCGCACCTGCAGCAGGAAGAACAGGGTCCACACCCCTCGTGTCGTGAAGCCGCCCGTCATGTGGGCGAACACCAGCTCGTGCCACAGGCCGGACACACCAAACGCCGCAGCAGCTGCGACCATGCGGCGCATGCGCGAGGGGCGCGCCTTCCTCGGGCCAGGCGCTGCCTCGTCCTGCTGGGGCGGTGTGGTGCTGCTGCAGCTGCTGCTGGTACGGAGGAATGTGTGCTGTGAGTTGCTGTCCAGCCCTGCGGCATTGCCTGTTGTAGCACCAGCCGCGGCTGCTGCTTGGCTGGGGTCACAGCTGGCAGTCGTTTCATCCGTCTCGGGCCCTGCTGGTGCCAGCATTTTGGACTCGGATGTTGGGCTGCCAGCAGGGGACGCCTTTAGTGGCTGGACGTTCAGCGCAGTGATGGGTTGTGAGGCATCAGCCATTTGCAGCGGTGCGGGTGGATCCATGGTGGCTTTTGCAGGTGCAGGAGCAGGCCACGTCTTGACCAGCCGTCCTTCCAGAACGGGCTCATAGACCAGGTCACGCAGCATGGTGCTCATGGACAGGTTCCAGCGGCGGCTCCAAAACTCAGAGAGGGACGTGCTCTGTTGCAGCATACAGGCAGTAGCACAGGCCCGTGAAAACTGCACAAGTTGAAGAGGGTGAGAGCCTCAAGAGGCGATGAAAAGAATGAGCTTCCCTGGGTGCAGTTGCGTGCCAGGATCAAACGAGTGGAGTTCCAGAGCAACATGCCATGTTTGACGAGCAGCTGATGCCGATGGTTGCCGATGCAGCCAGGGCCAGTGAAATGTACACCTCACAACATCTCACCAGGATGGGGTTGTCAAAGTGAGGCTCGATGTGGTGGATGCCAAACACGGTCATAGCCATGGCATCAACCACGTCGCCCATGCCATCCACCTCCAGCCACAGAGCAGCACCTGCGTGCAGGTTGCAGGTGGTATGACACTTACATCTGACACCAACAACGGCAGCTCAACAAATCATTTATCAACAATAATAACATGGCTTTCACAGATGTTCACACATGTACTCACATGTCACAATACAGTCCAGACACGGCAGTTCAAGAGGCAGGCCCTAGCACGCGTAGACAACATTTCAAACACTGGAAGAGGCTGTAAGGCCTGCTTTGGAGACCTACTACTCACCTCCCAGATGGTACAGCAGGGGTGAGACCACAAAGTGTGTGAACAGCTTGGAGGTGATGACTGCAGCTAGTGAGACCCAAACTATGCCTGCAAGGCTGCCAGGTGGCTTGCTGCTACTGCCGCTACTGCTGCTGCTACTGCCTGCGCTGCCAGTTGTGCCGCCGCTGCTGCGGCCATGCAACTGGGCATGTGCTTGGATGCCTGCTACCGTGATGCAGGTGAAGATGCAGAGCTTCAGCATGCCAGCCTGGAGCTTCCGCAGGGCAACGCTTGCAGGCCGTGTGCTTGCACGGGCTGCCTGGCTGCTGGGTGCAGCTGGGGTTGCATGCAAAGGAATCACCGGCAGCAGCAGGGCACCAGTGAACCTCCACATGGTTGCGCCAGCTGCAAGCTCTCGTGCGAGGACACCACGGCACATGGCCAGCGCCAGCAACTGCAGCCACAGAGTTTGCAGCAAAGCATCAGGTTTGCGCAGCATGAGTTGTGGACATGAGGGTGGCTGGTGAGGTCGCCACGCTCGTGTATTGAGGCTGCTTGAGTTCCCTCTGACCCATCAGCCTTCTCCCGGCGCTGCGGCCCCGACGGTCGATGCGTTCGCGACCCTCATCAACCCGAGCATTTGCGACTGCTTCCTAGTTC
The DNA here is from genome assembly GCA_004335575.1 of Haematococcus sp. NG2. NCBI lineage: Eukaryota > Viridiplantae > Chlorophyta > Chlorophyceae > Chlamydomonadales > Haematococcaceae > Haematococcus > Haematococcus sp. NG2. Next base: position 1,005,317 of record QAXD01000007.1, read on the forward strand.
AAGAGCGTTAAGACCTGTTCTGACCTTGAAGGCGATGGTCGAGAGGACGCAGGTCCAGCTCTGGACGGTCAGGATCGCAGTCCCTGCATCTGCTAAGTAGGGAGGGAGGAGGAAAAGGACGATGGCAATGCAGGCTGCAGCCAGTCGTGCTGCAGGGTGCAGTAGGTACTGTCGCGGGCTGCACACAGCATAATTCAGACTGCCATGTTCAGCACCAACTATGCTCTGGCTCGATTGAGCTTCCATCTGCAACAAGGGTTTCGAGGTACTAACGAAAGTCAGCCAGGCCCCCAAGGCTCAACTGAATCTGAAGAGAAGCATGAAGGTGTCCTCGATCCATCAAAACCGCATCTTGGGGTTCAGCTAGGGTTCAGAGGTACTGTCATGGCCTGCAACAGGAGCACCTTATGGCGCATCTTCACTTCACTTCACTTCACTTCACTCCACTGCACCTATGCTACACCTACAGCTTCACTGCGAACCCCACATGCCGCAGCACACAGCGCAGTTCTGTTGTGGGCCATCACAGTGCCCCACAGGCGGTCCCAGGGTGCAGCGGCAAGCACAGCAGCTCATGAAAATCCTACTGAGTTGACTGCACGAAGGTATCCACATCTGCCTGCAGTGTGGGGATGCGCGTCTCGGTGTTCACTTTGATGCCCCCCTTGGTGCGAAGGCTGATCATGGCCTTGGCCTCAAACGCAGAAGAGTGTGCATTGGGGTTGCACATGATCTCAAAGTACTCAATGTCTGCAGTGGGTGTTCCCTCCTGGCCCTGCAGTGCACCATTTTTGTTGCACGCACAATTATACACATACATGCCCAGATGGACAACAATGCACATGGATGCAAGAAATGTTGAGCAACACGATGTATGCTACCGCAGGCTGACATTGAACACATGCAGCACCGCAAGATGTGTACATGATTCAGGTCCCCCCAAGCTTCCTGGCGAGCAGCCAGATGCATGCATGCAGTGTCAGCAAGCATGTTTTCATGCATGGCAGATGATGTGCACGCATGAGCACAATCTTCACCTCAGAACATGATTGTTTAGAAACCAAGTCAGCATTTTGCACCATTGGTTATTGTGCACATGTGAGCCCTACCTTGCATCTGAACTCCAGTAGGGGCCACCTTTGCGGCCGTTCTGCCTTTTGCTTGTCAACGAATGTCTGGATCAGCGTGTTCAGGGAGTTTTGTAGCGCCTTCCCACCATTTGCGCTGAAGGGGAAGGAGACTGTGGTGTCAGCAGCAACGTGAAGATGCAGCATAGGAGGAGGCACCGCTCGCCGTGGTGCCGCCGGTGCCGAGCCTGGATTGTGCACAAAGGAGGAAACGAAAGGAGTCAAAGACATGCAAAGTGGCATGCTGATGCTGAAAGCGCGATGCGTATTTATGCACGGCTTGCAAGACGAACCTTGCGCTGGCGCAGCCGTGGCGCGCAGCTGGATACTCCTACACGGCCTAACGAACATGTTTGGGGGGTGGTTGGATCCAAGCAGCTGAGCCGGTTTTAAGTGATGGGCCATCATTACGCGACGTCTGATCCCGCAGTAATGCACGCGATCCAGCTATGCTCAAAGTCACACATGCCGCGTGTGGCAGCAACTGGGATCTCACTGCCAGTTTCGCACATCATCCTGTTACAGGTGCAAGATGAAGGAGCTTTGAATATGGCCCCGGCATCATGCGCTTCAATAAGCACAAAATGCACCACTCCATGCGGCAGGAGCACTGGTTGAATTGCAGAGGATGCAAACGTCAACGGCTGGAGCCTCTAGTACAACAACAACACCATGCTCGCCAGGCTTGGCATGGCTGTTGCAGCATGACCAAGTACAAGGTGCCTGGCAGCAACAGAATCACCCAGCATCCATGCTATTGGTCTGGCTGCTAGATGCCAGCCCCAGGTGCACACATGCAAGCAAAACATGCAGGCAGTACAGAACTGGAGTTTATGTAAGATGAATCACAGCAAACACACCATGCAACTGCCTCCCTTCATGGTTTGTGGGAACCCATCGCCAGCAAGCTCCGCAACTAAACCCAAGCCGGTATGGTAAGCTGCCATCCTGTGAAGGCAAGTCCACGATGGTGAGACCCCATGTGTTCGTTTTGCCTGACTATCGCATACCTCCACCCCCAATTACGGAGGCATGCGCTACTTTGGGAGGTTACACACGCACGCCTTGTGCCTGAAGCACAGACACAATCTAGAAGGCCGCAGTCCCTTGCATCCCACGGACCGTGTCAGGTGTTTGTGCACCAGCTTGCATCACACCGACACTTGAGTCCTGCTAAAATACTAACCCCCTTCCGTGCTGAGACGTCCCGTGGGGGCCAGCAGAGAGCAGCTGCATGCTCATGGCCACCGGCTTCATAGCCCAATGTCTGGCATGAGCTCTTTCAGGGCCACGCGCGCTTCATCCTTCCGCCCAGCATCGATCTCCGCCTTCACATGCGGCAGGCCCATGCACAGCAGCAGCCCCAGCTTAACAGGGTCCTTGGACAGGGAGTAGACGGTGCGCATGGCGGCCATGCGCTGGCTACCGCTCAGCTCCAACGACTGCCCAATCTCCATCAGCAGCACCCCGCCCTTCTCCATGTGGGCCATGGTGACGACCCCACTGCCGCCCTCCGCCCCGTCTGCTGATGCGCCCAGCTCATGCGGCGTGCTCGTCCGTTCGACGGCTGGAGCACTGGACCCCGCCGCCCCAGGCACCACACTGGGTGGTGTTGCCCCCGCCCCGCGGACCAGGGCCGCACGCACACGGGAGCCATGCTGCTGGTTGGCCCCAGGTGCGGCAGCAGCCTCACCCTTGCGAGGGCGCTTGGGCGGCCGCCCGGTCCCAGCACCTGCACCTGCGCCCTCCCCCTCCTCCATCGAGTTGACCCCTGCCACAGCAGCCCCTGTCGCTGCACCCGCACCTGTCCCACCGGGTGCACACCGGGTGGCGTACAGCGCCACAAGGCTGGGCCCCAGGCGCTGCATGCCACAGTCCCACAGCTCCTGTGCCTCCTGCCACGTCACGCCCGTGACGTACACGCGCCCCGGCTCCCCCGCCCGCAGCTGCACGCAGGGGACCATGCACAGTCAGCACGGCATGCGCAACGCATTCAATGTACCCAGCGTGCAGGCACAGCAGCAGCAGCAGCAACAGCAGCAGCAGCAGCAGCCGCAGGTACGCATGCCACAGCATCCACACGCAGGTACGCAGCCTGCCCTGCGCCCACCCCACGACCCGTGCCGCTGCTCACCTTAGCCGTGCGCCGCAGCCCGGCAGTGACCCCATCAATGATCAGGTCCAGCTCCGTCTCCACACTCCCCTCCCCTGACGCAGGCCACAGCGCGTCAAACACCTCCCGCGTGACCCAGGGCTTGCGGCCCCGCTCGGTCACCAGCTGCCGCGGCTGCGGCGGCCGCACCAGGCCCGCTGCCGCAGTCGCAGCTGCCAG
>QAXD01000007.1:1008902-1039170 GCA_004335575.1 Haematococcus sp. NG2
CATCTCCGCGCTGCGTGGTGCGGGCCCCTCCGGCGGGCCCGCCCACGGCCTTCAGGGCCGCGGCCGTTTCACTGGCCCACTTGTCGGTGTTGGGCTCCTTGGTGCTGAGCAAGAAGACCACGGTGCCGTCCTGCTCCCGCCGCATGCCGCAGTCGTAGTTGACCCCGATCATGTGGCGGCCCGCAAAGTTGATGAGGCGGGGCGAGCTGTTCGTGTTGTCCAGCACGATGCGCGCCCCCTCGTACACATCCGGCTGCAGCCGCCCGTCTACCTCGACCTTTGCCCGCTTGACCTCGCACGACATGCAGTGCGCACCCAGCCCGAAAAAGGTGCGCCCCACAAAGTTGGTCAGCCGCAGCGCTTGCTTGCCGACCGCGCCGTACTTGCGCACCTTCTCGGGGCGCACCAAGGACGGGAGCGTCTGTGCGGGCACGCGCCGAGGTGCACCGCTGTCGGCAGATTTCCCTGCTGCCTCAGATGCTGTGTGCCGTGTGGCAACAGCTGTCGCTGGAGCCTTGGTTGGTGCAGCCGGGGATTTCCCCTGTGTCTGCTTGGGTGCTGGAGATGTAGCGGGGCCTGCCAGCACTGCAGCATCACCACACCGCAGGCACCGGCACATGTTTGCATGCCAGTTGCAGCACACCAGGCACGCATGCACCACAACAGCGACACATTGTGCATGTTCAAGCTGTTCGAACGGTATGAGCAGTACAATTGGTGCAAACAGTGCGGTTTGTACAAGGCAGCACGATAGGTGGACCCCCGCCCGCGTACCTCGCCGCCGTAGTGCTCCCCGGATGTTGTTTTGCACGACTGCAGGCGGCGATTCCTCCACCACAGAATCCTCCACCACCTCCGCCTTGACCGCCGCACTCGCGTTGCTGCTGGTCGTGTCCCCGCTGCCGCGCGCCGTCTGCTGCACACCCGCCCCCGCCCCCTGCACCACGCCATCCCCACCCCCGGCCTGTAGCCCGGTCACAGCACCCTGCGAAGAGCTGTGCGTCCGCTTGCGGTCGGGCTGCTTCTGCGACCCCGATTTCCCTGGCTCCTGCTTGGGCCCCACATCTGCCTTCTCCCCGCTCTGTTCACGGGAACGGCGCGTGCTGGGCCCTGCCTGCGCCTCCTCCGCTGCCGCAGCTGCAAGCTCAACACGTGCCACACCGTCTGGCAGGCTGGTGGCATGTGCATCTGCGAACTGGGCCTTGGTGGCCACGCACACAGGGCAGAACCAGGGCTCATCCTCTGAGGGGATGTTGAGCACAGGCGGTGTGAGGCAAAACTGGTGCCAGCCCTTGTCGCAGCCATCGCTGCGAGCACAGAGCAGAGCACAGTGGCACAGCATTGTGATTGTACAAAATAACTTAAGAGGCTCCAACAAAACCCTACATAACCCTACAGTTCTGCCCAGCCTCCCCTGTTGTGCATCCAATCAAGAGAGTCCCAGCTGAAACGCGTGTGATGTTGGATCCAGCGCCACGTACCACAGCAGCATCTCCCCTCCCGGCTGCTCCAGAGTGATGTTTGAGTCTGAGTAGTACTTGTGGCAGATGTAGCAGAACTCCCCCGTGCTTTGGTGGCTGCCAGAGTCTGAGTTGGCTGGGGCGGCCGCCTTGGGAGGCAGCAGGACCAGCGGCATGGTCAGCGCTAACTGCTGCTGCAGCTGCTCCAGCTGTTGCTGCTGCTGCTGCAGCGCGCGCGACCGCGGCCTGGGTGCCCGGGACCGGGCCAGTGATGAGCGGCCCAGGCGCGTGCGGCTGGAGGGCCGCAAGTGTGAGGGCACCACCTTGTGGCCACGTAGCATGCTGTCTGCAGGGGGCGGGGGTTGCGGGGGTTGCGGGGGCGGGGGCTGCGGCGGTGGCGGCTGCGGAGGGCCTAGAGAGCTGGGTCCCCGCGTCACTCGCGGCTGCAGCCGTGAACCAATGGGTTTGCTGTCCATGAGACTGGAGTGGAAATGCCTGGCTGCTTGTGCTCCTGTGAAGCTGGTTACAGGTCCGGGGGCGGCTGCACTGGTGTGTGGGGGTGCCAGCGGCTGCACCAAGCCATATGGTTGCGCCCTGCGGGACAACATGACGCAATGGTGAGTGTAGGCAGGTGAGGGCGATGGTGCCAGGTGCATGTGGGGCAGGTGGAGCATGCAGCAGTCCAGTCAGCAGGCTTGCGCCAGCCATGTGACAGCAACAAGGGTTTCAGGCCCAGTCCCACCCAGAAGCACTGATGCATCCCCACCATCATCCACATGCCTCACCTGGGCCTAGAGCTTATACCCTCACGTGCCCCTGGCCCAAGGTGATCGGCAGGCAGCATTTCGACCACGCCATGCATGCTGCCCCATGCAATGGAATCCTCCTGCTGGCTATTGCCGAAGCTACCGCAGCTGAGCGAAACTTGTAGCACATCGCGGGAGCGCAGCAGCCCGACTCGATGCGGCTCGTGCAGCATATGCACCCCGCCTGTGTGCGTTGCTTTGTGCTCCTCCATCTCGTGCAGAAGCTCAAAAGGGCTGGCGCGCCCATCCATCTGCCGCATATCAACAAGGTCATCGAGGTCTGGAAGCTCGTCCATCGTGGCAGTTGTGCTGGAGCCTTGGTGGTGCGTCCCTTTAAGTTCTTCGTCCAAAAGCAGCATCCAGCGCAAGCATCCGCACGTTATATACTTTTCAGGGCGGCAAGACGTGTTGTTTGGAGGCATGATCTTGCGCAGCCCTAGCGGACGATGCTGGCGTAAAATCGCGCAGGAGATATGCAGCACAGTATTGCACACAGATTCATCTCGCGTATCCACACCTGCAAAGGCACCGCACGCCACCTTCGCTGAAACCAATGTGGCAGGGGTTCAAAGTGAAACCAAAACCACGTTTGTTCTAATGATGTATTCAGATGCTACCCACATCGTAGGCATACATTGTTTCATCACGGCATGTGGGAAGGGAACAGGCCCTTCTGGCCGTAGCTATGCTTTATTACGATGAGAGTTGGGTCTGCGATTGTTCACTCGCCACAACCACCCTTTGTCCCCCCACTGAGATGTGGCTTTTGCGCTTGTGCGCACTACTCCTGTTTTGGCTCAAGACGATGTGATAAGCATGTCCCACATCGCCTCGTTGGCGGAGGCTGTGCAGGTTGTGCAGGCGGAGGCCACTGCCCTGGAGGTCCAGATCCAGGCTGCCAATTCCGCAGCCCAGGAGCTGCGGGTTGCCATAGATCACAGCGTGTCGCAGAGGCAGTTAGTTGCTGAAAGGAAAGCGCAGGTGTTTGAAGAAGTACTTAGAGCAGAGCTGGAGCGAGATGACCTGAACGCCTTGCAGGGATGCAGGCAGGCCCAGCTGGCCACCCTCAAAGGCCGGTGTGCAGCTGCTAAGGTCAGAAGGTGGGGGGCTGCATTGGTTATGCAGTGCGGGAGGGAAGCCTGCTCGCAATCACGCCCCTTGGCTGGCTGCATTCAAATCGCTTGACTGCTTTCACACCAAAGACCTTGTACCTCTGCAGTATGGGTAGGACCAAGCTGGTTCGGAAGGATGGATGCGTGATCTATGCCTGCGCCAACTCTTCATCAAGCCCCCACCAGCCCCCACACCACCTGCTGGATCCCGTTGCACATGCACCTCCCTTGCACCCACCTGAACCTACGAGATCTGTATGTCACACTCTCAGGACGAGCTGGGGCAAGCCGTGGCTGAGGGGCTGCTGCAGGTGGAGGCCTTTGAGCGGGAGGCAGCTACGTTCCAGCACCACATGGGCGCTGATGCATGTGAGAGCCGCGCAGCCGCCATGCGAGCAGAGGAGGCTGGGGTACGCGCGCAGCTGGACGCGCGCAAGCAGGAGGTGAGCGGCCTACACACGCATGGCAACACGACCCGGGCACCTCTTGTGACACCATGCTTGCCACCATGTGCCTCATGTCGGTGCCACCATGTCACCCTGGCTGACGAGGATAAACACAAAGCATCGCACATTCACACCAAGGAGAATGCGCCTGGTCTGCATGCAGTCAAGTGCAGCAGTGGAAGCACAAGCATACAAGCCTGGGGGATCATTTGCAGACCACCATCTGATCATGTACAAGCAAAGCCTGACACACACAACACTCCATCCAGCCTCCGTTCACTCTGCGCACCATGATGCCAGGCATGTTCCGTTCTGTGCATGCATGCATACGTGCATTCATGCAAGCAGGCCCTCACGCTGAAGGCGGCGTACAAGGCGCAAGTGGGAGAGGAGAAGAGGTTGGCTGCAGAGGTGGAGCAGAAGGCGTGCAAATTGAAAGGTGTGCTTTACACCCTGTCCCTTCTAGTTACCGTATATTGCCCCGCTGCCATGGATTCATATCATAGGTTGGGCACTGGGTTCAGCCATGCACTTGCATGAATACTGCTTACTTGCACACATACTGCATGCTTATACTGCATGCTTGCATGCCATTCACTGATCCCACCTGCGACCTGAGCCAGTGGTGCAGAGATTATCGCGGTTGGGCTGCTCGCTTGTACCTGTGCCACACAGAGCTCACGTCGCAGCGTACTGCTCAGGAGGATGAGGCACATGCACTACAGGCACGGCTGGAGGCAGTACAGCAGCAGCTGAGGCAGCAGGCAGATGGGGCCAGCACTGTAGGTGCAAGCAGCCATGGAGCTGGTGGCAGTACAGGTGATGCAGGCAGTACAGGTACTGCTGGTAATGGGCCCGCCAGCAGCAGTGGCGCACAACAGGTCACACTGCAGCAGTGTGAGGAGCAGCTGCAGCGCGCCAAGGCAGAGGTGGCGGCACTGCGCGATGAGGCAGCACAGATACGGTGCGAGATTACTGGAGGCGCTGAGCTCGTGTGGTTGCATGTGTCTTGCATCAGTGTCGCAATTATGTGCATTGAGACGCCTGCATAGCTGGAGCTGTCTTCCCCATGTTTGCACTCGAGCTGCATCCCATCCGTGGCATGGAACCACATGCCGCCAGCCCGGCATTATCCTGCAGCTGGTGGGAATGACACAGAGTGAGGGTGCGGGAGTGCCGCCCTCATTGTCTGCCCATGCACGTTGTTTGCCCATACACATCGGCTGCCCATGCACATCATCTGCCTATGCTTCATTGCTATTTGCCTGGCGCAGCTGCTGCCTCGCGGTTGCTAGCGTGGAGGTGGCTGGCCTGGAGGCAGAGAGGCTCAAGGGACTGCAGGCCATCCAGAGCATGGTGAGAAAATCCGGGAACGCTTTGTCCATTGATTTCAAGATACGTCTATTTCCGTGCGTGTGGTATGGGCAACCTACTGCCCTGACTTGCGCAGGCATGTACACACACCAACAGCTTGCAACAACAGCTCCTGTAGTGTGAGTTTGCATGCAGGGCGCAAATCAAGCCATGCAGCAGCAGCAGCAGCAGCAGCAGCAGCAGCGGTGGCAGTACCAGAACCAGCATGCGACCTACCAACAGGGCTACCAACAGGGCAATCAAAACAGCATACAGGGCGCATGGAACACTTGGAGCGCTGGCACTCCTGCCCGCCAAACATACTTTGGACACCCGAACTCCGCCTCAGCGGGACCGATCCATGGCCAGACCTGGGCACATGCGCGGCATGGCCACACACAGCAGGGAGGGGTGTGGCCGCCACCATCATGGATGCAGTCAGGCAATGGACCGAGCGGCCCACATGCCAACCAGCAAGCCTTTCCCATGCAAGCGGCAGGCGGGCTGCAGGCTGCCATGCAGCAGGAAGCCGCTGCCATCCATGCGCCGCATCAGCACTTTGGCTACAGTGTGCACCAGAATCCTGCTGTTGGGCCAGCCCCCGTTGGAGGACAGTTTGGTGGCGAGCCATCACCGCAGCAGCACCACCAGCACCATCAGTCTCATCTGGGCAGCGGAGGCCCACATGCGCCTCACGATCTCCACAGGTTCCAAAACCAGGCGCGGGCTGCGCGTGTAGACCATGCGTACAGCGTTCAGGAGCCGGGGGAGGGTGATGGGGAGGCAGGCACAGCAGGCACAGGCGGCAGTGCACAGTGCCAGCCGGCACACGCCCCATCACAGGGCCATCCGGGCGTGGTGATCGAAGAGGTGGTGGATGACGGGCAGCAGGCGGATCACAGCACCGCACAGCACAACCGCGGTGTGGCTCACCACCACGTGGACGATGCCGATGGTACTGCTGGTGCACTGGTGCTGCATGTGCCAGGGGGTGGCGCCTCTGCTGCTGGAGCGGAGCCAGCGAGCGTGGCAGCCGCAGCACGCGGGTCTGCAGCTGCAGGAATGGGCATAGCCGGCCGCTCTGTGGCGATGCGGGAGACGGTCATCACACGCACGCTGCAGCGATCCCCGCGCACCACAATCACCAGCCAGCTGGCAGTGCATGAGCTGATGCACCCAGTTATGCCTGCCCCAGCCGGGCGTGCACATGCAATCGGCCCAGGACAGCGCATTGGTGAGCATGGTTGGGCTGGGTGTGGCTGTTCTGGGTCTGAGCCATCACGTACCGCAGTGCATGTCTAACCATAACTCTGTTCCACCCTCCTATATCTTGCCTGAGCCTCAGTCAATATCGGGTAGGTGCAGACCTGCGTGATGAGCTGAGACCATCCTGAACGGCCACATGACAATCAGCCGCGATTGCACTGTACCTGCACCTTGCGCGCAGTTGTTATGCAAGAGCGCGTGACGGAGGTCAAGCGGATAGGTGCAGGAGCTCCGTGCCAGGATCAGGAGCAGGCAGCTGTTACTGGGCCAGGTACTTCTACTGGTTATGATGCACCCAGTGACTATGGCCTGAGCGGCATGGCCACAGGTCTCAATGGTGTGGAACTGGGCCTGGAAGGCCAACAGCCTCCTGGGATGCCAACGGCCCAAGTCGTGCCCAACACAGGGTTTGAGCCCATGAGATCCTGGCCACCGGTGAACACCTACCAGCACGCGCAGCCTGCACCGTCCCCAGCTCCTGCTCAATCGTCAAGGCCATCAGCGCATGCGCCAGATGTGCACAACACGCCCATGCAGATGATGGGCATGAGCAAAGGCGCCGGCTTCCCACCCCATACATGTCAGATAGGTGCAAGTCCTGACATGGGCAGCATGGAACAGATGCCAGGCGCAGGAAACATGAGCTCCCACGTTCACCCACCAGCCAACTACCACCCACCGCCCCCAACTAACTACCAGCAACCACCACCGACTAACTACTGGGGGCCTCCCACTCACAACTACCAGCCACCGCAGACGATGGCAGTCACACCACCACAGCAGCAGGGACCACTGCCTGCACCCATTCATCCGCAGACACACAGCAATGCACACATGGACTTCCCGCCTGGTATGCCGCCTCCAAGCACATCTGCACAGCCACCTCCCAGTCGCGTCGAGCACAGCCAGGACCAGATGCCTGGCCCTGCCGGAGCAGCTCATGCGTCTGACCAGACCCCCAGTACCTTACAGCACTTGGTTGCTTGGGCGGGCCAGGCGGGCGGCATGACCATGAGCACCGGCATGCTGCAGCGCGACCAAGCAGGATCTGCAGCGCCTGCGCAGCAGCCAGGTGCAGGCAGGGGCAAGCGCGCTGCCAGCCCTGCACCTGCAGCATACACAGCACAGCCCCAGGAGCCACCAGCCACAGGCACTGCACCTGCTGGGCCCATGGGTCGGGCACTGGATGCATTCAGGTATGGAGGTGGAGGTTCAGCAGGAGGAGGGGCTGCACCTGTGGCTGTTACAAGTGGCCCTGGGTTCAGCACGCGCCCCACTGCAGGTGCAGGTGCAACGACTCAGGCGGTCGCAGGCCCTGGCACCAGTGGTGGTGTGAGGCAGGCAGGGAGGGGCCGGGGGGCTGGGCAGGGTTCAGAGCCAGGAGGCAGGCCCAAAGCAGCGGTCAAGAAGCAGCGTGGAGGGAAGCAGGTGGAGGGTGGGGGTGGCAGGCGCAGCAAGGCAGCAGGCGCCACTGCACCTGCTCCCGACATCTTTGGGGGATCTAATGAGTGGGGCGGCTTCTGATCACAGGCAGTATGATGGTAGGAAGGGTCCCCTGAAGTTTACACATGATTGTTTTGCATGTGTTCGTATGCTGTAGCCGTGGCGCGGCCACAAGCCGGCACACTCCTTAGAATGAAAACAATGGCTGGAGAACAGGCTGGCCAATGGTATAGAATACAGTGCTCGAATACAGTGCGGGGGTTCTGTCATACGTGGATGGTGCCACGCGGTCACAGTATGTTCCCAAAGGAGTCACAAGTAGCCGAACTGCTGTGCGGTGCGTTGCTGGACGCGCGCGCGCGCCGCCTCGCGCTTGGCCAGGAACGCCTTCTCCTCTTCACTCAGCTCCTTCTCGTTCTCACGCTTGCGCTGCGGCCAGCACAGCATGTGCGCCAAGGAGCGTGAGCATCATCGTTCTGTATGAGGATGTACTGCATCAATATGTACTGTAAACAACTGAAAAGCGGCATGGCAAGGTGCATTCAACGCCAACCAAGTCATCTGCACATCAGCACAGCCGTCCGCATGAAAGACAGAAACGTGCAACACCCGACACAGCCAGCTGCAGGTACCACGCAGGCGGCAGCTGCTCGACTGATGCACAGATCACAAGCACCTGCACCAGTTCACAAGCTCCTCCAAATGTAACAACCAGGAGCCGACCCCTTACCTTGTCACCTGCCCCCGCCCCCGCCTTTGCCGCCCCCCTTTGCCGCCCCCGCCCCCGCTGCCTGCACGCCTTGCAACCCGAGGCCTTTCGCTGCTCCGACTCGCCCGATCTCCGGCCCTCTGTGCCCCCCTGCCTCCAGCAGCGGGTGCTTTGGGAGCTCAATCACCTTCTTCTGCACCTGAACCTCCTTGGCCCCCGCTGCGGCCGCACTGGCAGCAGCTGCGGCTGCTGCTGCGCCGTGGATGACGGGCCGAGCGCCCGCTGGCGCGGCTGCGGCTGTGGGCCTCCCTGATGTGCTGGCTCCTGCTGCAGCAGCACAGTGGGAGGTGCAGCATGCTTTTGCCCGGGTACACATGATGTAACATGACGCATGAGTGGGCCAGCACAGCACGGACGAGCATGTTGCACAAACAGCCATAATGGGATCATGGTGGGCTCCATATAAACAGACAAAGCAATAGCACCACACGCTGGCGCCTGCCTTCGCTGCCAGAAGCGAAGTGGCCAACCCCAAGACTGTGCTTCTTCAGGACCCTGCGGACCACGACATGGCTGGCATGCTGCAGCCCATTCTCGTCACACTCATTCCACACACCTGCATTCGTGCTGGCTGGCTGCGTTGGCTGTGGGAGCGGGCCTCCCACGTGTTTTGCTGCCCCAAACATCGCATTGCCTGGGATGGGCGGTGATTGCGTCCATTCTGGGGGGTCGCCCCCATAGTACCACTTGGTCTCTGGGTCATAGTACCACCTGTGTGTGGTGTGGGGAGGTGTGTCCATGTCATTCACATGCTGCCCAGGATGCACTGTGACATGAGCTGCCGTCAGGCCCGTGTGTGTTGCCTGTTGCCGTGTTGTGCTGTGGCAAGTGCAACAAAGGTTCTGGTATGGGGACAGACGCCAGCAGTAGGGGTCGGGGCAGGCACTGCGCAGAGGAAAAGTACAGGACAGATGGGTCCACCAAGCGGCTTATGCCGAATCCTACCTGAACTTTTCATTGTAGTAGTAAGCTGCACTCACATCCCACACCCATGTGCCTGATGCTGCTTCCATGGCTGCCTGGTCCGCTTGGAAACGCTTTTGGGCCTGCGAGTGTTGAGGCGTTGCGCCACGTTTATTTTTCATATGTGTTTCACATGGCATGCTGTCAGTAGTCGTGACTCGTGAGGCTGTTCTACAGTTCTAGCCTTGAAAGCCCCTGCAGTGACACAGACAGCGCATCCTGCAGCAACCTGGCTGCACACACTGCATGCCTTGAAACGGCATGGTACTCGTGCCAACTTTTCTGATGCTGCCGCAATGCTTCAACGCGCCATGCCCTGGTGCATGCCCCTGATGATGTACTCCCAGATGCTGCCAGCAGTATCCCCAATAGCCTGGATGGCATCAAGACGGCTGTTGGCATCCAGAGAAGAAGGGTGCACTGGATACAATCATACCTCGTCCTCAATGCGGTTCAGCGCTGTTGTCGTCCGCTCCTTGTCCCGCTTCTCCTGGTCGGCTTTCTTGGCCATATCCCGCAGCTCTGCAGCCAACCAACATGCAGCATGGCTCATGCTGAGCACATGGACTGGTGTCTAAGTGGGTGAGCATCAGGCACACCATGTCAGCGAGCAGCATGGGCAGTATGTGCCATGCTGCCATGCAGCCAGTGCAGCCCATGCAGTGCATGCCATACATTTGGCCACTCACTCCGCTCCAGATTGGCTTTGTGGCCCATCCCACGTTCGTGGTTCTGCCGGGCTGCTTTGGTGTCGTTCATCCAACATTTGCACACATCGCACCAGTGCATCGGGTTGCTCTTCCAGAACTGCAAACATAAAATACGACGTGGCACATCCAGAATGTAGGTTCAGGCGATGCTTGATCTGCAGCCTTGCGACTCTACAAAACTCTCTTCCCACCTCCGTCATTTTTGATGTGTTTTTCTACTACTACACTGTAGGATTGTGGTGTTGAAAAATCAGGTCCGGGAACGTCAAAGTACGTTTTGGAAAGGGGATACTGGAATCATGTAAGTGAAGGATACTGAAAGAGACTGTTGTTCTGGGTGACTTGTTACACATGCCACATGTGACATGTCACATGTCCTCTCACTGTTGACCAGGTTGGGGTAGCACCTACCATTACAGGCAGCGCTCGAGCATGCATGAATCCCTTGATACCTAACCCACAACCACACCCATGAATGCTATCCATCTATGACTACTGGTACAGAGTTCCACTGCCGCGCATCACGACCCTGCCCCGCTTGTGCTGCCTGCTGCTGCCCCCCCGGTGCTGCCCGACCCTCCCTTAGACCCAGCAGCCTCGCGTGGCCGGAGCAGTGCACGCTTCACCCCCACGGGCGCCTCCCCAGTGGTGGCGGCTGCCTTCTCAGCAGCCTCCTTGAAGTTGTACGTGAGCGACTCGCCGAACGAGTTGCTGCGGGAGGCGCGGCGGCGAGGCGGCGAGCGGGCCGTGCTTGCGGCAGCCTTGGCCCCGCCGCCCCCGCCGCAGCGCGCTGCAATCACAGAAATACACACATCACACGCTGTCAGCCATCCGTAGGAGAGGCCAAGGCAAACAGCCACACCTCGCAGCATGGCCCGCAACCATGCTGAAGCACAAGTGTGACATCGACCCACATCCGCCCGGCCCCCCTCCGCCCCACCCCTGGTGGCCCCCCTCTGCTCTCACCTCTGCTGCGCGGAGCTCCTCCAATCCCTCAGGAGTGTTGGTATCCCTTGAGCCAGGCCGCTCCACGCCAAGGATGCCAGGCACCAGCGCTCCCACAGGCGGAGTGAAGGGCAAGATCTTGTCCGTGAGCTTGCGGTACTGCAGGTACAGCCCCATCAGCTTGCGGTACAGGCTCCACGGCAGTTGGGGGTTATCCCGCGCCTCCTGCAGTACAGGCGGTACAGCGCAGTACGTGCAACACGCTTTCAGGATTAGGGCCGTCCACAAGGTGCCTGAACTGTTATGAGGCAGGTAGATGAGGAGGCAGGTACAAAACTACACCACACTACAAATACATGGAGGTGCGGATGCGTAGTGCCTGTGCAGCACACGCTGCCAGTGCTGGGAGACAGCCACATATCAATAGGGCTTGTGACCCAATCAGGCGGACTGTCTGCTTGGGTCCGTACCATACTCATGCAAGCCACGTGCTCATGTGGAGCAAGGCACCATGCCACAGCCCAGCACAGCGAAGCGATAACTCCTGAGCCTCGAAAGCCCAAAACCCTAAACGCCAGATCATCATGTCCTGCTTACCAGCTGCAGATCCAGTCGCTTGGCCAGCTCAATGTACGCCAGCACATCCACCTTGAACTCCTCATGGTCATGCAGCAGCTGGATCTGGGCCTGCGGCGTGATGAGTCAGGATTCAAGGTTTCATTTTAAGAATTGGAGGTGGACGTTGAGGTTGAGAGTTTAGGGGCACGCGGCCTGAGTCCATTGTGCCGTGCACAGCTGCAGACAGGCCAGGCAAGTTAGCATGTAGTCGAGAATGCCGATCACGCACAGAGCCCATCACAACAAGGAGCTGCTGCGTCGTGCCTGCCAAATTCACACCACCCCCCCACACACACACCACCACACCCAACACCACCACTACAAGACCACCTCCTGCAAGGCAGCCCTCCGCACGGCAGCACCTGCCGTGCCCCCAAACCTGCAGCGCCACGCACCTCCACCACCACCCGCATATTCTTCCAGCTCTCTTCTAGCAGCCTGAACTCATCATAGGGGGGTGGCGCGCGCACAGGCTCCAGCCGCCCCTTGAACGCTGACATGCCCACAAAACCCTCAGCCAGCGTCTGGTAGGCCAGCTGCCGGATCATCTCAGAGGTGGTGCCTGTGGGGCCCACCACGCGGGCGGCTGCCCTGTACATGGTGGCCAGCGCATGCGGCTCCATGTTCTCAACCTTAGCCGGCTCCAGCTGCGTGTGGCGGTTGGGTGGCAGGTGGTTGAGCGTTAGGGCGGTTGGTGTGGTGGATGGTTAGGGTGGTTGGGTGGTTGACAAGGTGAGGTTGTGATCAGCAAGAGGAGGTGGTGAGTGGCCGGGCAGCAGCCTCCCGGTCAAGCATTGGCCCGTGGTGGGCTGAGACAAAGGATGTGGCGCATGCCAACATGCAAGCAAGCATAGTTCTGCCCTGCCCCACAACAGGTGGCAGCAACACCAGGACAGAGGCATGGGCCATCCACAGCCGCCTAAGCACAGGCCGCCCAGCAAAACAAACCCTGGGCACGTGCCTGCCTCAGGAACGCGAAGTACTCATCAGGTGTGAGGTCACGGCCGGCAAGTGCCGATCTCAGCGCCCCCGCCACTGCATCCGTGTCTGAGACCCACTGCTTGTACCACGCCTTGAGCGCCATCTCCATGGAGATCTCCATGTCCACAGTCTTCTCCTCGTCATTCAGCGCCTGTGTGACATCACAGCGTGAAGGACATCACAGCGTGAAGGACATCACAGCGTGAAGGACATCACAGCGTGGAGGACATCACAGCGTGAAGTGCGGCACCAAGATCCAGATTTAACCACGCTGCATGCCGAGGCAGCGCGGATGAATTCCACGGCATGGAGCAGCCAGCAAGATGATGTGTGCGGTGCATCACAAGCAGCAATGCACGCACCAGGTGCCGCAGCGTGTCAGACAGGTTGGCGGCGTCATCGTTGATGTTTGTGAACGAACCGCGCAGCAGCTCGCGTGCAGCCTTGGCCAGGATCTGGGCGGGCAAGGGCCAGACAGGTGAGCGGTCCAATCCGTTGGTTGTGGTGGGCACAGGCATGCTTCAACTGGTATGCAATTCCTGGCAGGCCTCGTATGTGCACAGCTGCTGACGCAAGCCGCTGGGTGCACCAAAGCCCCCTGAACAGCTCCCTCTGCCTCCACCATCCTTGGAAGCCGAACAGTTATGCCACGAGCCCCTGCTCACCTTGCATTTGATCTGGCTGAACCCCTCCGCAGCCTCGGCCACCAGGGGCCCCGTACGCGCATGCACCCGGTTCAGCAGCGCGCAGTAAAACTCAGTGGCCACGGGCGGCAGGGGGTCATCCAGGCCCAGCAGCCGGCAGAACACGCGGATCTTTGGGTGCTGGCTCTTGTACTTCATGACAGACTGGAGGAAGGCGGCCAGGTGCATCTCGGCAGACGGCCGCAGCCCAAAGTGTGAGAGGAAAAAGTCGTAGATGACCGTCTCCAGATCTGCGCGAGGCCCCACCTTGCCACCCAGCAAGTGCTCCTCCTGTGAGCGTTGGCAGCGTTGCACCCACAGTTGACAAACACACAACCTCTCTTGAAATGGCTGCAACTTCATGAAAAGCCACCACTGCACCCCATGCGGACCTGCTCATGCAAAAGCGTGCCAGGTCCCAGGCCCCACCTGCTTGAAATACAAGTAGGTATCCATCTATGCAAGATGTGAGATACAAGTAGGTCCCTAAACCCTAAACCCTAAACCAAACAGGTATGATGCATGCGCACATGTTGGCAGTCCAGGAGGACCTTGGACGTGTACAGCTGTGAGATGATGACCAGGATCATCTCATATGAGGGGGCGATGTACTGGACCACCGGGTCATCAAAGGCGTAGTTGTTGACCTGCAGGCATCCGGGTCGATGTGAGGATCCGCCAGGTTGGTGTGAAGAAGCTGGGGGCCACAGGGTGGGGCATCAACGGTCCAGGGACCGCATACACAGGTATCCAGACTGAAAGGACGGCGGCGCTGACACGGATTATACTAACGAGCGGCAACCCCACGTCTTGAGTCATCAAACAAGGCGCAGGGGAACGGAAGCACACAGCACACTCCTGCTGGGCACTCAGCCATAAGCTGCTGAGGAGCAGGCTTCCAGCTGCCCCACCCACCCTCAGCCCCCTCAGCCTGCGATACTGGTGGTGGCTCACAGCGACGCACCCGACCCTCCCCCCTAACCAATACGCACGCAGCCGAAAGGGTACCTAAGCAACTCCCAAACCCATCCAGACCTCCACTGCACCTCGGCCCTGCTACACTGTGCAGCACACATCCTGTTCATGGACAGCATCACACAACCCCCATCCCCAGATGACATTCAACATATGGACACAGCCGCCATGGCCCCCCCCCTTTCCCTGCGCGCACGTGCACCCGCACGCACACATGCACGCACGCACACATGCATGCACGCACGCCCACACCTTTTGGAAGTCGGGCACCAGCTGCTCCGCGGCCATGATGGTGGGTCGCGGCCGCAGGTGGTGCACAAAGTGTGGCTTGAGCGTGACCTCCGGCTCCGCGTAGAACATGAGCAGCACCACGCGCAGCTTCTCCTGAAGGTCCCTGTGTGCAGGACGGGGGCAGGGCTTGGGGGTTATGAAGGTAGGGTTGGGAGAAGCATGCACAGGACGCAGGGCGCAGCGCACATTGAGCACATGCCGGCCACACATCTGTGATGGAATGTGCAGGGTGCAGGGCACGGTCAGCACATGCTACTCAAGGCTCTATGAGAACGATGCATGAGATGGCCTGCTGAGGGCGGGCGCACGAGCAGCAGTGAACACATGCGCACTGCACTGCGCAGTGAATGTTCCTGGAGGGCCAGCAGTGAATATCACCAGCCTCGCAAAAGTCAGAGAGTCAGATGTTTGGCAAACATATGGAAAACAATGGAAAGATTTGAGACCCACTTCTTATCTTGCAGCAGCTCCTGGATCCGCGCGTCCCTCTCCTGCACTTGGATCTGCAGCTCTGACTTCTCCTTTGCAGCCGTGGACACAAGGAACGCCCTCTCTTCGTCAAACTTGGCCTCCAGCCGCCGCATCGCCCCGGCCACGCTACTGCTTGCCATCTCCAGCTCCTTCTTCAGCATCTCAATGCGCCCCTCACGGTCCTGTGCATCACGTCATCACCGCTTGATATGAAACACACAGACAGACCGTAATATTAAGCATCATGACGTGCACGCATCCACCAGCTGAGGCGCCTTGAGACATCAGTTGTTTGCTGCTCCGTGTGCATCATGTCAAACCACGCACGATCATGTGTAGAACTGGGGGCATGCAGTGAGCCAACTAGCTAACCACCACAAGTGATTAGGCCACCAGGTCACCTCTGCCGAGATCCAGGCGCATGGACTGAAAAGAACACGAACAACCCCGCTGACCACATGCCCCCGGCCCTCACAGCAACGCATGCTCACTGAGCCTCCCCCCCCCACACACCACCACCACCACGCAAACGTTTGTGACACACACACCCTACCTAACCCCACCACAGCACCAGAAATACAACAACCATAGCCGAGTTGCGTCGTGCACGGCAGACGCACCACCGTGTCTGCGCGGGCCTCGTCGCGCTCCTTCACCATCTCAGCCAGCTCCCCCTGGAGCTGCACCACCATCTGCTTTGTGGCGCGCAGCTGGTTCTCTAGCTCCTGCTTCTCCCCCACTGTCTTGTTCAGCTTGTCTGAGAGGCCCTTGAGCTCCAGCTCAATCTTCTGCATCTCCCCCTCCAGGTGGTTCCGGGATGCCTGCAGTGTGACGTCACGCATCAATGACTGTTATAATAGTAATAACACAGCATTTCACAGATGTTTCTGCATGCCAGAGCCTGACAGTCATTAGCCAAATACCAATGACTTTGCAACATGGTACAAGGCATGGAGGGCCATGTGCCAAGCCGCAGTGCCGCTGGCATAACCGTGCTAAGCCGTGCCATGACCACACAATGAGATGACATGCAGCACACCGTTGATTTAATATACCGTACGCAAGTCTGCAGAGGGGACGCCTGCTCCCTTGCAACAAAGCAGGGGTGCCCAGTGCTATGGGATCCCTCAGCGCTCACACTTGTACACATGGCAGATGAGTACTGCACCAACAGGTTGGTGTTGGTGCTCATCTGGTGGTGCCAGGCAGCGGCATCAGACCAGACCACCTGGAACACCACCAACCGCACCCACACCAACAACAGCATGCGCTTATTCTGCACCTCTTGAGTTACACCTCTCAGCTAAGTACTAAACGTTACGTGTCTCATGTGCACGCACCACAAGCATGTCGTAGGCGATGCGCTGCTCCTGCAGCAACTTTGCCAGCTCACGGTTGCGCTCATCTGCCTCATCCACACGAGTGCTCTGCTCACTGCGCAGGGCGAGCTCGCGCTTGCCTGCAGGTGTGCCATGTATGGAAGTTCAGACAGTTCTGTGAGAGTTATGAGAGTTCAGACAGTCCTGTGGCTTGATTTCAACACTGATGCCATACAGCGCTCGATGCTCTATGTGATTTTCTAACTCGTGGTTGTGGTACGGCCGTGATGAAAGCAGCTTGGGGGCAAGAAGGGCAGGTCTGGGTGGTGGCAACTGCTTTGGCAAGTATGGTGGCAAATGGGCTCAGGTGGACGACAGCTGCCGGGTCCACTGATATGCTGTCAGAGCACTGTATAGCAGTTCCAAGAGAAAGCACATGCAGCAGCACCCTCTGCCCAGCCCACCTGTGCGCCACTCCACCTCCTGGATGCGATGCTTTGCTTGGTGTGTCTCAAAATGGTGGATTTTGGACTGCGACACAGCAAAACACAGAATGAAGCGCCATTATGTGATTAGGTGCAGCTTGCTGGCTGTCCGCTGCACCGCCTGCCTGATTCTTGGTCCTGCAACGTACTGAACTCTTAACCACGGACCCTACAAACCGCAGCCAATGTGTGCCCAGCGCCGAGTGCGCCCCCCCAGCTGCATTGGGTGAGGAAGGGTCTACTGCAATGCATGGGTCGCCCACATTCCCCATTCCATGTCACGCCGTGCAGTGCACTGTGCACCCATGTGCTCTCAAGTGCTCATGCACAGCTTGCAGCTTGCTCGCGAGCATGCGCAGCAGAGAGCAGTGCCAGGAGGACGCAGCAGGCCGAAGCGTTCTGTGTGGTGTGTTTTGCGCGCCCCGCATGCGCTGGTCGCCCATGTGCGCATGTGGAGAGGCATTGTGAGCGCGCGGCATGTTTGCGGGTGGGAAAGGTGTGGGCATGAGGTGTGGACCGCCCGTGTTGTGTCCCACCTGCAGCCCGCGCAGCTGCGCCGTCAGCGCGTCCAACTCATCCTCCAGCTCTTGCCGCCGCCGCCGTGCGGCCGTCGCATCCGCCTCCCTCGCCGCCATCTTCTCCGCCAGCGCCGGGTCCGTGGGGTTGGTGTAGTAGATCGCGCGCGCACGCTCGTACGCGCGGCGCGCGGCGTCCACGTTCTTGCCCTCCTGGTCCAGGGTCAGCTGCAGCGTCAGCGCCTTCCGGTTGAGCTCGTCCCATTGTCTGTACACTGCGGCCATGTCCCCCAGCTCCTGCGGGCTGATGCCGAGCGCCTCTGTCCCGTCCAGCCCTTCCCCTGCTGCAGGGGCAGGGGCAGGGGCGGCCTGGGCGCCCTCGGCTTGGCCCACGCCACCCTCTGCGCCATTCGCTGTGGGCGCAGCGTCCGAGGTGTCAGCAGCCGGCGCCATGCTCGCACCTTCTGGCGTGGCAGCATGCGGGGCGCTTGACGCCGCGGGCTGGGAGGCAGGAACCGCCACTGCTGCTGAGCCACCGGTTGCTGCCGCAACTGTTTTTGTTGCAAGAGCGGCCAGCGGCGGGGGCTGGTTGAACGGCTGCGCGGCCGCGATGGCGTACGTGGGCGGGGGCGGGGCGTACTTTGGCACGGGACGCCCGCGGTCGGCCACCAGGATGGCCAGGTCCACCTCAATGGGGGTGAGACGCGCGGCCAGGGCCACAATGGCCGCGTCACGCTCCTCCAAGTGCCGCTTGGCTGCCACCAGATCCTCCCTGGCCTCCGTGAACTTGCGCTTCCATCTGGTGGGAGTGGGCAGGCAACAGAATGGGCACAACAGGGTGGGCACAACAGGGTGGGCACAGCAGGGTGGGCATGGTGGGCACAACAGGTTGGGCGCAACAGGATGGGCGCAACAGGATGGGCACGACAGGTTGGGCACGACAGCTTGGGCATAACAGAACATGGCATGAAGGATGGGAGGTTGCGAGGCAGGGTGGCGGGCATGAAGCCCGCCTTGAAATCTCTATGGGGCACATGTGAAAGCATGTGCGCAGGCCGCAACGTATTAACAAGTCTGCACCAAGCTCCCGTGAGCCAAAGAGGTGATCCCTATTTTGGCACGCACCTGCGCTTCTTGTCACGCTTGCGCGCCAATGCATCCTGCACCTCCTCACTCTTCTTGCGTGTGGCGTCCAGTTGGAGCTCCAGGCTGCTCAGACGTGTGCGTTCCAGCCGCACCTGAGTGCAACAGATGCCACGCCACATGCTTGCATGCTCTCAGTGGCAGCATGATGGCGACGGGTGGCTCTGGCCCACTGCTACAAAGTGCTGTAAGATGATGTCTAAAGATCAGCATGCGTGCAAGCGACACTGCAAGGTTTCCGGGTGCAGTTGAGCACATGCGCCTCAGCGTTTGTTGCATGAAGTCGGCAGGCATACAAATAGCTCAGGACTCCTCGCACGCGCACTTACCATGCTGGCACTGGCCCCTGTGATACCACCTATATGCACAACCCGTGCTTCATGCACAAGCGTGTCCTAAAAAACCCGATCCCCAAAGTCCTACACCCTTGAACACCACGCCATCTATTACGCAACCCTGAGCCAGAGTTGGCCCCAACCCCCCAAGCCCCACACCCTTCAACGCCATCTCATCACGCAATCCTGAACCCCAGTCGGCCCGCCCACCTCGCCCTGCAACCGCTTGATCTCCAGGTTCAGCGTGTCCTCCCGCCGCTTGAACTTCTCCGCCGCCATCTCTGCCTCGCTGTGTGCGCGCTCCACCTTCTTGATGAGCCGCTGCCGCTCCTCCCCGCCCTCCTTCAGCGTCTGCTCCAAGCTCTGCAGGTGCACACAGCACAGCATCACAGAGCATAACGCATCAGTTGTGTACATGACAGCACCACAGGTGGGAGGCGGCTGCAAGCAGGGA
Organism: Haematococcus sp. NG2; assembly: GCA_004335575.1. Classification (NCBI taxonomy): domain Eukaryota; kingdom Viridiplantae; phylum Chlorophyta; class Chlorophyceae; order Chlamydomonadales; family Haematococcaceae; genus Haematococcus; species Haematococcus sp. NG2. The sequence goes on from QAXD01000007.1 coordinate 1,028,446, forward strand.
TGTACAGCTGATTCGTGTTGATGGGGATGGTCGCAGAAGGGGCAAGGAACACTGCCAGGATGGTGCTTGGAATTTCAGGAGGGTCATGCAGCGGATGCCAAGCGGCTCCATGTGCCCCAGCCAAACATGCTGCAACCCAAGTGCACTGCAACCCAACTGCGCTGCACCCCGTGTGTACCGCAACCCATATGTACTGCTCCAACCTGTACCATGCCACACTGTACTGCCCCCCGTACCGCGCACCTGCATGGACGCGTACAGCCGCGCAACCTCCGAGCGCTCAAACTGCAGCGCGTCCTCGCTCGCGGCCAGCAGCTTCGTGGTGCGCTCAAACTCGCCGGAGACGCGGGCCAGGTCGAGCTGCGTGTCCTTCAGCTTCGCTTCCAGCGTCAGCGTGTTGGCTTGCATGTCCATGAGCTGCGTGCGCATTTGTTTTTTGGTGGTGGTGGTGGTGGTGGTGGTGGTGGTAGTGGGATCAGGTCGTAGCCAAGTGCGCCAGCGCAGAGCAGTTGGTTGCACCCTAAACCCCGAGCCCTAAACCAGAAATGCATATGGACCACAACAAAGACGAGACATGCAATAATGCCATCCAGCAAGGGGTGCTGCTGCGGGACCTGGGCTCCAGCCCAGCACAGAGAACAGGGGGAAAAGAACAGGGGTTGGTGCAGGGAACAGGGGGAAATGGCGCAGAACAGGGGGAACCAGAACAGGGGTGTGTGTAGCACCCAGCCGCGGCCCTGCACCTTATTGTTGGCGGTGGACAGCTCATCGCCCGCGCTCTTGGCCGCGTGCTTTGTGTCCTCCAGCTCCCGCACCAGCTCACTCTTCTCCAACTCCAGCGTCTCCACCTTGCCCTCAAACACACGCAGCTGCAGAGGTGTGGAGGGGGCGACAGAGCGATCGTAACGCAGGGCAGCAAGGCCAAGGGAGACTCAGGAACAGCTAGGCAGCATTACACGTGGTAACCAAAGCTCTGGGGTACCTAAAATATTGATATGCAGCGGGTTCATGCTCCCTGTGCCTACATTGTGGGGTTGAGGGGGTTCACAGCGCAGCACGCACGCATGTGCGCAGCACACGCATCGGGGCGTGCGCGCATCAGGTTGCGCAGTATGCACAGTGCGCATACGCATCTACCGTTTGGGCGTGGTGCTCACACTCTGCTCGACCATCCACAACCCCTCCGCGCTGTGGAAACGGGCCTGAGCAACTTGGTGCGCACCTGACGGTTCGCCTGATCCAGCTGCTTGGTCAGGCCCCAGTTGGTGTCCCTCTCCTCCCTGAGCTTGCGCTGGAGCACATGCCGCGCAGCCTGGTTCGTCTCCAGCGCGCGCATCGCAATGGCCAGGCCTTTGGATAGCTCTCTCCCCACCCACTCGCTGTCCCCAAGGCTTGACTCCAGCTCCGCACTCCTCGTCTCCAGCTGCTGGATGGACTCGGCCTGTTGGGGGGCGGGAGGCAGATGCATGGGTGAGCATGAGCCAGACACACTTCGGGTAAGGCCATTCTATAGACATGGCCCTAGGCCTCAGGGCCCATACATCCCCCAACCTCCCGGAGCCCCATAACCCTCCCTGTCCCGTTGGTGAATGTCGACAGCACGCTGATGCCTTCCATGTTTGTTCCCCTGCCCTCTATCACTTATTGCCGTTATTGGTCTTGCTCATGGACCTAGGCCACAGCCAACAGCATGCGGGTCACGTCCACAACAAGCTGGGCTGTAGGGCTGTGTCTAAGGTCATCCTGAAGGACTTGGGCTGCGGCTGGCACGTCAGGACTCTGGTGGCCACACAGCAACACCGCTGCTTGTCTTAAGAAATACTGCAAGACCGGAGCCTTTGAGGGCACAGGTCAGGGTCTCAAGGTTTGAGACGAGGGCTGAAGGTGAAACAACCCACCTGCGCCGTGCACGTGGTGCTCAGCTCGTCGCGCTCGCGTGTCGTGGTGTCCAACACGGCCTCCAACCCCTCCACATGCCGTGCCAGACGAGCCACCTCCTCCTCAGCAGCCAGCTGTGCGCTGCAGCACCATTCATGCGCAGCCAGGTATGCATGAGGAATTTGAGGCACAGTGGTCAACGATTATGCTTGGGTATGTTGGTGAGGTGTGTCGGTTTCTGACCTATCCACACTGGAAGATTCCATGTCATGTGAGGATGTAGTGCATACCCTTGACGCTGCACCAGGCGGCAGGGCCACTGAGGCAACACGGCATACCCCAGGGGTGCGCACCCCAGGAAGCAGGTGGCAGCAATGCACGCAATTTGATCACGTACTGCTGAGCTACAGCTGTAGCGCTGTACCTCAGCTGTACTTTCGTACTGCAGTAGGTGATGGTATACTCACGCGCGCGTCATTTCCAGGTCGCGTGTTGTGTTGCCCAGCAACTCGGTGAGCTCTCGGCCACGAGCATGCGCGTCATCCAGATCCAGCTGCAGCGCCGCCTGCCGCTCCAGCGCCTTTTCCCGCTGGTCCTGCAGCACAGTGCAGTACAAGCAGTACAAACACAGGCAGCACAAGTCCTGGAGCTGTGCCTGAAGCACGTGAGGACAGTAAGATGTGCAGGTACGTATGCTGCTGCCATTGCAGGTTGAGAGGAGCCGGGCACATCAGCCAACCCTGCATCCAGTCGCGTAATGACCCACGGTAATCGCTGGCCCTGCACTGCTGGTGCTATGTGGCCCTGGGCCATCGGAAGGCGCTGCATGTGCTGCATTGGTGGGCCCAAGAGCTCCTGACCACGCACCTGTGCGTCGATGGCCTCCTGGCGTGCGACACGAATGGTGTCCTTTGCGAGGAACAGCTCCCGCTTGGTCTGCGTGTGCTCAGTGACCTCTGCGCGCCACAGCGCGTACAGCTGCTGCACCAGCTCGTGCACCATGCTGGACTTGGCCTTCAGGGCCTCCAGGCCACGGTCAGATGTGACCTGCAATGACGTGGTGTAACATCACGCTTGGGTGTACAGGTGGATGTGTTCACACTGGGCGCGTACGGACAATCATACGTGCAGATGTTGATGTCTTGCAGGAGGGGCTTGTGCAGAAGCAAAGAGTTGGTGGGCCGCTGGGCGCTGGCGCTGGTGCTGTTGCTGATGCCGATGCTGCTCCCTTGGCTACCCTTTGCAATGGCTGCAGCAGGAGCGGCTGCGACTGGAAGGTGCACCACACATGCATCGCCACCACCTGTCCTGCTGCCTCATCCCCCTGCACGTCGCTGCACCATGCCCTGTGCCCATGGCTGTGAGTACCGGTATATAAGTAGGCCCGTCGCCCACATGCCCTGTCCCATCACTCATTCACATCTCATCTCCTCCAGTCATGCATTCCTCACCTTGGGTGGCTCCCCATCCGGTGTTTCCGCGCGTGCTGCCGCCTCTGCAGCCTCCACCAAGGCCACCAGGGCAGGCGGCCTGTCCAGCGCGTCTTCCTGGATCAGGGCATCATACATCTCACACACATCCGCCAGCACGTGCACACACCTGTGGGTGCAGATGGCACAGCAGCCAGCAGCACACTGGTGGAGCAATGAGGGGTTGTATGCGATGTGACAGCTGAGCATACAGTACATGCAATGCATCATACTGTAATGCATCGATTGCAGACCCATCCTTCAGACCCACTTGTCCTCCAGACTGTCCTTTGCAGCCTGCAATGTGTCGCGCTGCCCCACCAGCTCTGCCTGAGCCCGCGCCGCCTCTCCCAGCTTCACCTGCAATGCGTGTGTGGGCGCATGTGTGTGGGTTATGTGCGCGCGCACGCAGGGGATAGGGCAGCATGGTCATCACACAGCTCAGCACGTTCTAACCCACAGTGCAACGCAATGCAATGGGGTGTAGTGCGATGAGGGGACCGGGCATCATGATGATGCACCGGTTGCACAGCTCACAGGCAGGTACAGGGTTCTGATGCTGCGACCATCATGACTGTGTGGGTGTGTGTGCCTGCATCAGCCGGCACCCTGCTGCTGTGGATGCCGCTGGTGTTTGCTGCTGCCCCTACAACACACACACAGCAGACACACTCTTCCCCGCCCATCAGCACACGGCTGCGCCCGCAGCTGCACCCGACCAGCGCCATAAAAATGCACAGTGGTACACCCCCTCGCCCCTTCCCCACCTGCAGCCCCTCCACCTCCAACTGCAGCTTGGCCTTGGCCTCCATCTCAGCCACCAGCTTGTGCACAGCCGCCTGGTGTGCCCGCTGCTCTCGGCCCAGGGCCCCCTGCGCATGCGGCAAGGCACAGCACAGCAAGCTGATGGGAAGCTGGTGGTGGTGCTGCGTGGGTGCAACCAGGCAACTTCTGGCAGCAGCACATCTCGGCCAGCCGTTGCGCGGCTCACCCAGCCCATAGCATTCCATGTATATTGTGCGGCTGGTTCATGCACATGGGAGATTATGCACTGCCCCCCCCCCCCACACAGCCAGTCTGTGACCCGTGGCTGTATTCAACAATGGTGCAGCAGCACCCATCAGGTGAGGATGAATGGGAGGCTGGAGGAACAAAAGCACCTCGGCTGCCGGGAAACACTGGAGCAAGGAATGCCTAGTCAGCCCTTGCGCCGTGTTAATATTGTTCATCAACATTATTATTATTAGCCCTTGTTCCACGCGCCTGCGCCTGCTCCACGTCCGCCTTCATGGACTGTCGTAGCGCGCGCTCCTCCGCATGGGCCGCCGTGAGCCACGCCAGCGCCTTCTCCGTGTTGTACGAGTCCTGCAGCCGTGGTTGACATAATTTGATAAGCATATTACGACAGGAGGACGTTTCACGCAATCCAAAACATCTGTGAAACGCCGTGTTGTTAGTGTTAGTGTTCAAGGTGAACTGTACATTGGAACAGACGTGCTGTACATGGAACTGAGGAGCTTGGGGTTGATAAGGCGCAGGGGGCGGTCCGGGCCAGCAGAACTAGTGCCCCTATCTCTACGCGCACGTCACATGACCGCTGCACTTTGTACCGCTGCGCTGTGTGCCGCTGCTGCTTGCACCGCTGGCTGTTGTACTTCTGTGGGTTGCAGCTCCGTTACGGTGCTTTGTGTTCTGTGGGGCAGCAGCGCAGCCGCACCTGCCGCGCCTCCGCCAGCGCCTCCTTGGCCACCAGCAGCTCGGCCGCCGTGATCTGCTGCGCCTGGAACAGCTGCAGGTAGTCGGATTTGAACGCGACCTTGAGCGCGGCCTCTGCGATGAACAGGAACGCGCGCCACACGTTGGACAGGATCTCCACGCGGAACTCGCTGTGCTCCAGGATGTCCTGCGGCACGGGGTGTGTACATCGGGTGTACGTCTCATACATCGGGTGTGCGCGGGACGCGTACATGGGGGCGTGGGGGGAGAACAGGGCGTGTGGAGGGAGGAGGAGGTGCCGTGTGAGGAGAGGGGATGTACGGAGGATGAATGTAACGAAGATATCTGTGAGCTAGGAGAGGTGCGACACAAGAGTCTGGGGCCATGTGCGAAGCAAAGGCAGCAAGCAGAGCGTTCGAGGATGTCCACCCTGACCCTCAAGCTGCACACCTGCATCACGTCGAAGAAGCCGATGGTGTAGACGTACAGGCAGCGGTACAAGCGGTCCACAGCATCATGGCTCAGTCCCGCACCCAGCAGCTCAGGCCGCGTGAGCCCAAACGACGCCAGGCCCTGCAGCCACAGTGTCAACAGCACGTTATCAATGGACTCGGGCGATCAATTTGTGCCCGCCTCATGCAAGGTCAGATCGAGCTGCATGTGCGCGGTGTGTGACAAAGTGTCCATGAGTGTGGCCTGAGAATGTCGCGGGCAGCAGCTGGGCACACCACATGGCCCAAGCACCAACCCTGAACCCCCCAACCTACACCAGCAGCGCTGCGGACCCTGTGCCTGCTGCACAGAGCCCCCGCCACAGTCAGTCAGTCAGTCAGTCAGTCAGTCAGTCAATCACACCTTCAGCACTGTGACGTCCATCTTAAGGGGCTCAATCCTGCCCGTGAGGTCCCCACTGCCGGGGTCGAGCACCTGGTTCACCCACAGCTCCAGCAGCAGCCGCCCGTACTCGCGCCGGTTCTCGCGCGCGAGCGTCTGCACGCAGGGCTCGCCAAGGGCCTCGTGCATTTTGTATGAAAGTCACATGTCTATACTGTATGTTCATTACAAGTACAAGTGGTGCGGCTCTGACCTGGCTGCCATGATGGTATGCTCTACACATTGCAACCTGTGACAAGTGTCTGTGCCTGGCAGTTGCACACCAACGCCGCTGGGCCCGGCCGCACGCGCTTCCCTTATTGATCAATGATTGACCCTCACACGGCGCAGAGCACTGGCTACACCACCCAACACACCATTTCTCGCTCCCGTTGGTCCACGTCCAGCGAGGCTAGGATGAGCGAGCGTGCTGTGCCGTCACCATATGTGGCCAACCCTTTCTTGCGGCCGCGTCGCGCGGGGGAGGCACCGTCAGCAAACTCAGCCGCCAAGGTGTCCAGCGCCTCCGCAGCTGTGTGCACAAAGGGGCCGGCAGCAGGGTGTGAGCAGCATGCCGCATGCACATGAGCCCTCTGGCACTTGCTGTTTATACCAGTTACCCCTGCCGGGCCGCCAACAGCTGCTCAACTGAGGTGTGAGCATCTCGCTTACGCAGGGAGCCCAATGCACTCCATGGATTTGTGACGGAGCGCAGGCGCTTCAAACCCATGTACCAATCCATGTCTGCAGATGGGTTGGTGGACGTGGCATGGCAGTCTGGACTGGCTGACGCTGGTTGCACTGAGCTGTGCTGCCTCATGCCCTCCACACGGCAGCTCATCGAGTGCGCTGGGCATGCGGATGGTGCAAAGCAAGGCAGCGTCACTGAACATGCAGCATGCAGCCAGCAGCGCACCGCGTGCACTTTTGCCGAGGGGAGGCAACGAAAAGGAGGCGGGAGAGCGGTCCATAGACTCCCCCGCATCCCCTCCTCCAGAGTAGTCTTCGCCATCCAGGCCCTGGTTGCGCACAAAGCGTGCATGTCAGAGCATGTATCCACACCATTGCTGGCAATGCCTGCTACAGCGGCATGTCCTGCCGGTGCTGTTGCATGTGATACATTGGGACATGCCATGCATGATTGCAAAACCCTCGACAAGCCAGTTCCCAGCAGCATAGGTGCTACGAGCTGCTGCTGTTCTGGAGCTGTATTGTCAGTGTGTCGCAGTTGAGCTGCGTACCGCGCGGTGACTTACCCCACGGCCTGAGGCTTTTCTTGCTGATTTCGTTTTCCGTGCGCCAAGATTGGTCATAACCTGCTGCGCCATTCCGGCCAGCAGGTTCCAATGAGGTTTGCTTATAATGTTTTGTGCAGGTAGCGGCGAGCCACTACTGCACCAGCAACTGTTAACGGAGCATTATGACTGCAGTCTCTTATGCACAAGCCACAATAGCAACCACCAAGTCATGTCTATAACACCGTCTTGCTGTTACTGGAGACATCGCTTACACCTCTGGCACGGTCTTGGTTATTCTTAGTCTGGGTGGTTAGCAGGTGGTTGGGTGCACGCTGGCCCTTCCACCTTCTTTGCCTGTGTGCTCTTTGTGCTGCTGACGGTCCTATTTTCCTCATGCATTGGATGATGGTGGCCAAGGTGTGCTTGCAGGCTGTGGGCTTGCATTCAATTGGCTGTTGGGGTGGACTGTGCACAGCAGGGGCCAGGGAGGCACAGGAAGGCATGATCCATAACACGACATGTGCACCTCGCATGTGCACACATAAATAGCAAGGTTTGCAACGCGCGCATTCATACCCGCCGCTCTACATCTTGCCAATAGAGCACACGCAAAAACCCTGAAGCCCCAAAACAACAGAAATTAGATGTTGCACGTTTGCAGGCAAATCGATAGCAGCAGTATTGAGCACGAGCATTGAGCCTTGAAACATTGACGCGTGAGATGTGCTCCTGCAGTAGGTCACATCAAGAGCGATGATTGTTGCAGCCAACACCCAGCAAGTATGCGATGTGCCTTGATTCCTCACTCCACCACTCATGCAGCTGCAGGGGATCAGCTTAGGTGCATATGATCTGGCCCTGGCCGTTCAAGCCAAAGCGCAAGCATTACGGTTTCTAAAGAGAGCATGGATGAGCAAAACGCAGCATGCTGCATACATCCCGTGCATGTCAGCCTTATTCCTAACAGGCACCTGCGATTGCCTGGAGCCACAACAGGCACTAACAGGCACTAACAGTCCTAACAGGCACATGAGCATCCAAATCCAAAAGCGCTGCGCACCATCATACGTGGTGCATACCACCTCTATCAGTATGCGCCCCTCAAAATGCTCAGACCTTGCATTCCCTGCTCTACTATCATTCTGACACCCATGGCCCAGCTGCATGGCTCGCAATGCGCGACTTGCAATACATCTAGACGCAAACCACAGTGAGGTGGTTTATGTTGATCACCGGCGAGCTGGCATGGTGCGGCTACTCGGCAGCTGCGCATGTGGCGCAGCACCGTTACTAGAGGTTGTGGCATGTGGCCACGCGCGGGCGCCCCCATCCGTGGCCGCCTGTTGAGGCACCTGTGTTTGCGCTGGCTGCTTGCCCAGTTGGGGCGCACTAGGGGCGGACGCCATGACCGCCTGCCGCATCGACTTTTGGTGCATCAGCACCATCTGCACCGTCAGCTGCTCGCCCGGTGCCACCAAAGGCACCAGGGACACGCCCCCGCCGCTGATCTGGCTGCCATCGCCACCAACCGCCAACCGAACGTCATGAGGTGACGCGAGCCGTGACGCGGCGGACCGCTCCCCAGCCGCTGATGACATGCTGACATGAGAGGTGGCCCACTTGATGGCGCTCTTGCTGTCGCCGCTGCCCCACACGCCCGCGTCCCCCACCTTGGCGAATGCGGCCGCAGCGGCTGCGGCCATGGAAGCACTGCCTGTGCTGCGCTTATACGTGGTGGCGCGCATGAGGGCTTCGCCGGCGGTCTGTGTGCGGCTGTAGCTGAGCACCGCATCCACGAAGAGGTAGATGATGGGGACGGCGATGGCGGGCACCAGCCACGCAGCCAGGCTCTCGCTGCGGTTGTCCCTGAAGACGATGGCGCCCGTCACACACGCCGCCCACGCCGCCAGGAAGGTTGTGCGGCCGCACCACGCATGCAGCATGTTCCACGCGTTGCGCATGGGGGCGCCCCGCAGCGGGCGCCCCACATGGGCCAGCACCACCTGAGCCCCTGACAGCCCGGTCAGCACCAGTGCCAGCCAGTGGTGCGCCTGCTGCAGGGCGGGCTTGCCGTTCACAGAGCCCGAGCGCGGGAACTTGATGTGCGTGATGGCAAAGCCGGCCGCGTTGAGCAGCACACAGCTCCAAGCGATCCATGTGTGCAGCTGGAACCACAGCGCGGTGTCAGCGATGTACTTGTCGCCGTACAGCCAGCGGTGGCGTGCCAGCAGCACGGAGGTTGGGGCCAGCAGGACCCACGCCACCAGCAGCAGCACACCATGCACACGGATCCAGTAGATGAGGCCGGTGCCTGTGGCTCTCAGAGGGGCTGCTGGGTCTGCCATGTTGAGCGCGAACCCGCCGTACTCTGGGTGCCAAGACAGGCCATCATCCAGGTCAGCACTGAAGGCCCAAATGAACTCCACCTCCTGAGTGAAGTCCAGTGTGGGGATGGTCTCCGCACCTGCCGTTGCGTGCACACCACTGTCGCCAGACGCGCCCGACACGGTGCCCTGCAGCAGGCGGCGGCGGCGACGGTCGTTTTCCTTCTCCTGATCATCATGCTCCACCTCCCCACTGCTGGATGAGGAAGCTGGCGGGGGCCGGCGCCTGTTCCTGTCCCCGCCGCGGCGGCCGTTGGGGGGCGGGTTGGGGCGGCGCTTGCCATCGCCACCATCCCCGCCACTGCTGCTCCCGCCCGCCGTGCGGTTGCTGGGCTGTGCGCTGTCATCGGGTGTGGTGCCTGTGGTGGCTCCAGGGCCGTCGCTGCTCACTGCTGTGCTATCCACAGGGCTGGGGGATGGGGACGGTGAGGGCGAAGGAGATGGAAAGGGGCTGGGGGAGGGGGAGGGAGAGGGGGAGGGCGAAGGTGAGGGGGATGGGCTTGCCTTTATTGCCTCCCCCTCGGCAGCTAAAACCACAGTTGAGTTGGCGACTGAGAACGTGTTGGTGTCCGAGCGCGTGGTCTCAAGGTTAGCAGTTGTGTTGCTGCTGCCGTTGGCAGCAGTGCCGTTGGTGGGGCTTGTGGTGTTGGTGGTGTTGTTGCCACCCGCAAAGGTGATGGTGGTGGCGTTGCCAATAATTGCGGTGCGTCCAAAGCAGGCAATGGTGCGGCCGTCAGAGGTCTGGATCACACCGCTGTAGGTTGCCCAGATGGGCTTGGTCACATCCGAGTCGAAGACATCATAGGAGCGCAGGCTGTAGGTCTTGATGTTGGGCATGTCATCCATGACGTCATCAACCATCCCGATGACTGCGTCAGCTGGGTACATCTTGCCAGAGGCGGCAGTGAATCCGATGGACACATACCCTGTGGTCTGCCCCTCAATGGCCAGGTGTGCCACCCCCCAGCCGTCAGCAGTGGTGTCAGTCTGATTGCCAGCTGCACCAGCTGCCTGGGTGCATGCGTTATCAGGCACGGGGCCGCCCAGTGTGTAATGGATGACGCCAGTGGATGCAATCTTGCGCGCGCATGCATATGCAAACGGTGATGGCTGGCACACGGGAGAGTCGGTGGTGATCATGTCAGGAATGGCCTTGGGGGGTGGGGG
>QAXD01000007.1:1039302-1176411 GCA_004335575.1 Haematococcus sp. NG2
AGGGGAAGGGGAGGCGGGAGGGGGTGGGGATGACGCAGGGGGTGCACATGCTCCCACACCACATGTGGGGTCCACTTTGAACGTAACTTCACCGTGCAAGAAGCCCCCAAACTCATCGGTGGCTGAAGTTGTGGCGAACAGGACAGATCCAGCTGCAAGTGCACACGGCGATGACAAAGGACTGAGCAAGCTGGATGAACATGCTGCAGCACAGCAGCACAGCACGAGCGCGAAAGTGAGACGCCTGCTGGAGCTACCTGTCAGCACTGTGCATTGGTGCGCACCTGTCCCGCAAGGTACTGTGAGTGCGTATTTGAAGCTTGAGCGCTTAGAGTTGATGCCCACGCGGTTTGGGCTGCATTGCATATGTCAGCACACATCCATTAGCACAGACTGCCTGGCCTTGTACAGTTGCTTCATCTGCCCCCTTTCTGTTCCGACTGCTGTGCCTGCGTCTGCTGCATGCTGCCCCAAACCATCCCTTGTGCGCACCAGCTGCGGTCATTTGTTCCCGCATAGGTCAGTGTGCCTACGCTTGCTGTGGTGTAGGTCTCGCGTGACTCTGAGAAGGTCACCTGTGGCATGTATGTAGAAAGCTATGCAGCTGTCACATGGCTCTCCGAGCATGCCTCCTCAGATGTTGCATGCTGACTCGTGGCTGAGCAACAGCTTGCGTGAGCACATGCAGTATGCCAGCAAAGCAGCAGCAGCAGTGGCTGCATGGTGATTGCGATTGGGTGCGCGCCACAGCGTCATACAGTTAACCTGAGGTCACCCACCACAACAGAATGCGTCATGCCGGGGCAAATTGATTGCGTGGTAGCCCCGCTGGCGGTTTGCAACACGTAGCTCACGCCGATGTCGGGTACCGGGGCTGCAAGGGGCAACCATGCATGCAGCAAAGGTCGTTTGTTGGCGGCATTTGCGACCGTCTTCAGCCCCCGCGCAAGCTCACTGCTGCGTGCAAGCTCTTGGCTCGAGTGAGGTATCATCCACAGGTTTGGGCACCACCAACCTGCATGCCGCTTCTCACTGCCAGTAGGGTGCGCAGTGCAGCTGTTCCGTGCCAGTCTGAGCCAGTCCGAGGGGTCTGCCAGCACGGTCGTCCCTGTGATTATTAGTGCCCACAAGACCACACTAACCGTGGCCATTGACCACATTGCGGCCTTTTCAAACGGTTACACGCGCCAGAGCGCGCTGCTCTCGGGTCTGCCGAGGTCTCTTGGGAGCCTACGTTTCTCACGGACCCCGTGATAGTGTTGCGGGGCTGCACCTTAAGAGGGCTCTAAAGTGGGTGCCAACAGATGCTGATCACCCGCTGGTGAACAACGAGTCGCACCAGCAGCACATCTCACAGAGTGGGCGTTCAACGTACTGCATACCGGCAGTTGTCCCCCTAGCCTGCCGAGCAGCACAGCCAGCCACACCAGAGCCGGGAGTTGGAGACACATAAGGACCTGCCTGTGCTACCTGCTGATGGCACACGTGCCGACTGACAAAGTGTGAGCTGGATCACACACATGGCAGTTGCAGTGGTGTGGCGTATTGGTGTAGAGACCACAGGAGCGAGCTGCAACACAAGCTTCTTGGGCAGAGAGCAGTGCCTGGACTCGCTGCTCACAGGGTCACTGCAGCGATTATGTATGGCAGTAGCCAAGAAGGCCTGCACCTCAGTTGCACATCGTGACTGCAAGCCGAGAGCTGTGAGGGCACCAGTACACGAGTACAGGCATCACCGCAACAGGGACTGGTGCCACAGCTGCAGCCAAGACACACCGGCTGCACATGACAGCTCACCCCAGGCACGTGGCGCTCTCATATGGGAAGAGTTGCATGTGTCCCAGCAGGATGCAGACAAGCTGGTATGACCACTCCGCCCGTTGCATCAATCTTGAAGCTGCCATGTGTGCAGTGTGCGTGCGTGCATGTGTGGGTACACTATTGGCCGACGGAAGAGGATCACGGTGAAGCATCATGCACACATTTGCCGCGCAATTCTGCACAGCAGCCAGCGGCTCCTCCAACAATTTTCCCATACCTGCACCCCTACACTGCACATACACTCGCAGTGCCGTGCTTTCATCGCAGCTGATGCCGCTCACTGATGCAGCTGTGCTCCTGTGCAGCCCTAGCTGCTGCGCCTGCTGCTTGCGCAACATGATGGCCAAGCGGCTGATCATCACAATGAATGCTCATCAGTAAGCATGTGGGGGAAGGGAACGGGGTTGACGGTGCTGCGAGTTGCCTTATAACTGCTTCACTGGTGCGCCATGCATTTGATGCATGCTACATGGGGGCTTTGTGCCCAAGGTTCACCACCATCATCCTGCCACCATGTTTTTACCCCAGGCCGGATCTGTGGCATGTTTTTTTCATGGCTTACAGATGTGTGGCTTGGGGCGTGTGATGTTGAGTGCAATGTCTGACACGGGGCATGTCACACTCGGCGGGTTGTCTCATGGAGCGTGCCAAACACACGGCACTGAAGAGCCTCCAGCAGGCAGCGAACCGTCAGTAGCATACGTGAACCTCACCGGCAACCTCAAACCACCAGGAACTTCGCACGTCCTCTGTACCCCAGTCCCAGACCTCATCTTTGGCGCCATGGGCAATTGCGTCAGCAACTGCTTGACGGGTAAGCTGCGTGGAAATGGCTGGACGGGCGTCCTTGAGCAGTAGGTTAAGGAGCCCCAACTTCACCGCAGATGACATAACTCAAGCGGAGCACGATGCCAAGCGTGGCAAGAGCTCCGTGACGGTGCGTATTGGCGTGCCCCTCGGCAGTTGCTCTTGCATGGCTTGCATGGCAGGTGGCATGAGTCTGTGCGCCATATTGTACGCCCTGATCCAAGCTGCATCTACGTCCATAGGCATGCATGCGTGCATGCATCAGCTCTCCCAGCTCATGCACGTTGCTGTGTGTGTGGCTTCTACCTGAGCACACCAAGATGCATGGCAGTTAGTGGGTATGGACATATCACGCTGTGCAGTTCATGCACTGGCTCGCCTGCATGGCTGCATCCTGCATCTTCAGGTTACAGGCAGAAAGCAGGCGTACACCATGGAGGAGGTCGCGCAGCATGCCAGCATGAACAGCGCATGGGTCGTAATCCATGGCAAGGTGTACGATGTGACCAAGTTCCTCAAATTCCATCCCGGAGGCGCTGACTCAGTCCTGAATGTTGCTGGTGAGCCGCTCCTGCGGTGGGGTTTGCAAGCGTTTTGGCGTGGTGCAAAAGTGGTCCTGGGAGGCATCCTGTTTGCCATGAATTGCAGTTGGCCTGACTGACACGGCAATCTCATAACCACCTTCCACCATACCCTCTTAACCGCAGGCCAGGACGGCACCGCTGTCTTTGACTCCATCCACGCATACAACCTCAACAAGATGACGCCCTACTGCATTGGGGTGCTGGTTCCTGCCTCTGCTGGTAGCTCTGAGTCAGGTCGGCGCGTTCCTTCCTCCATGACCAGCAGCAACCTGCAGTCAGGCTACGGCTCAGCACTCAACCTGGTGGGAGAGAACGCGTCCTCTGCACCAGCTGCTCTGGCGGGGCCGGGCCAGAAGGTGCGTGGCTGGGAAACGGACAGGAAGAGTGGGAGTTGTACACAGTACATCCATGCATCAGGCAGCTGCGGGGCAGCTGCTGTTTCGCTTCTAAGCGTGCAGTGGAACCCATGTGATGTGTTGGGCGCTTGTTGCAATCATCGTGACTGACTGCATCTGGTCCTTGAATCAGGGTTTAGCCACTGTCACTTTTGTCGATTGCTCAGTTTTCCCTTGTGGGCTGCTTTGCAGCCCACTGTTGTGGCTGCCGCGACCGGTTTTCTCACGTGCAGCCATTAGCACGGGTTTTGATTTTAGCGCTATAATGCTAATAGCGCTATTAGTGCTGGCGCTAATGCTACCGCCCTTCGAACCCTACACATGTCAGGAGGAATGCCCGTTTGTGCCCACAGCACCCATGGGGTTTGGAGCTCGGGCTCACACGTGCTGCACCTCATCCCACCCCACCCCACGCGCAGATCTCCCTGCCACTGAAGTCCCGCTCCCACATCTCGCCCGACACAGTCCTGCTGCGCTTCGCACTGCCCTCCCCTGAGCACCGGCTGGGTCTGCATGTGGGTGGCCATGTGATGATGCATGCTGTGGCGGCTGATGGGACGGAGGTGGCCCGTCCATACACCCCCGTCACGCTGGACTCAGACCTGGGCTACATGGATCTGCTGGTCAAGATCTACCGGCCCCACACGCACCCCAACTACCCACGGGGCGGCAAGATGAGCGCCATCGTGGATTCACTCAAGGTCGGGCAAAGCGTGCGGTTCTCCGGCCCGGCCGGCCGCTTCAAGTACCTTGGACGCGGCAAATACACGATAGGCGGGCAGCCACCTGCTGATGGTGTGCCTGCGGCCCTGCTCTCCCTGCTGGCGGCTGGCTCAGGTGTGTGGGGGCAGCATGCTGAGCACCCAGCCGCGTGTGTTGCAGGGGCTGCGGCAGGGTTGCAGCTGGTCCTGTGCATGTCCCGTGCATGATTACCTCTCGTGTAATGCATCACTGCTGCGTGAGCATTTACGGTGCACGAGGCAGCCTCTTTCTGTGGGATGGGAGGTGCTGACATGTAACAGTCTCAACCCACAATGCGCTCACTGCCACCATACCTGCATGGCGCACCCGCGCAGGGATCACGCCCATCTACCAGGTGATCCGTGCTGTGCTGGAGGACGCCTCAGACCCCACCCTGCTCTCCCTCGTGTACGCCAACCGACATGAAGAGGACATCCTGCTGAGGGACCAGATCGACCGCCTGGCTGCCCGCTTCCCGGGCCGGCTCAAAGTGCTGTATGTGCTGTCCCAGCCCCGGCAAGGGTGGAAGGGTGGTGAGACGGGTCACGTGAACACCGCCCTAATCGCCGACAATTGCTTCGTGGGTGGGCCAGGCGTGCTGGGCCTGGTGTGTGGGCCGTCAGGGTTTGTGGAGCAGGCGGTGAAGCCTGGGCTGCAGGCGCTGGGCTACGACCATGCCCATACAGTGGTGTTCTGATCGCCAGCTTGCATTGAGCAGCGTTGTTAATGTAATAATGTTTGACGTGGATGACTGTTGTGTGTGGCCATGCATACGTGGCTGATAATGGTGGATCGGACTGCACTGTGTGTGATTGAAGCGCCTGATTTGGCCTTGTTTACACAGTTGCAAGGTCCATGTGCACCTGTGATGCTGGTTCATCAGACTGTGGGGCATGGTGGCAGCGCAGCTGTGAAGCCCCGCGGAGCCGTAGGCTTACATGTTACAGCTCCACTTCTTTCGCCTCAAGATCTGTGTGGACCAGTGAGTGCCCTGATGGTGATCCGTCCATCGGTATTATGATTGGTTGTGTCGCAGGTTACTTTGTGGTCAGAGTGGGTCAATTGGTTGGGACATGCAGCAGGGTGCTGAAGGTACATGTGCACGCAAGCGTTTGCGCTGGCCTTGGCTACGTGGATTCTTAGTGTGCGCAGCCTGCAGAGTCGCTTGCTGTGATGCTGGATGGGGGTGGTGCTGGGTGATGGCTGCCAGCAGCTGGTGCGCTGGGACTTGCAGGTATAAAGAAAGGATTACTGACGCAATAAGCGCTGGCATCACAGAGGCTTTTTTATTTGACAAGCCAAAGCAGACTTGGGCAGGTTGTGGTGTCAGGGTAGTATTCGATTTCCCAGATCAAGCACTAGTGCCTTATAAGGCTGGTGCTGAGCCTTACAAGCAATTTTTGTGCAGCCGCAGTGCACATTGTGCTGGCTGCACATCTCATTGTAACTGAACAACTGGCAGACATGTCCGTGTCCTCCTGTTCCAGGAACTGCACTCAGATGTGCCAGAAGCATGTCAAGCACGAGCATATTCCCCCGGCACAATCCTGCCCCTTGCATGTGGCTCTGCTTCAGGGGGCTTTGTGTGACCCCACCGCATGAACCCCCGGTTGCCCCCCCAAAAATGAGCCAAGCAGACCACAAAACTTGCTCGGCCTCAACGCATTTGCATCCCCAGTATAGGCCACGTAGCCTCATAGCCACGTGCTTGCCTCAACTTCCATGACATGGCATGCACAGTGCAGGCTGCCTGCTTCTGGCACGTGCAACAGCCTGACCCTGCTAACTCCATCCACACGAGGTGCCACAAGGCTACCATGCTGGGACTGAAGCTGTGTGCCAACAACCAAGCACGCATCACCCGTCAGCGTGTGCGCGCGAACGGTAGTCAGGCACAGGCAAACGTGCGAATTCCTCCTGCGTGAACGTGTTTGGTGGCAACAACCTGCGCAGGTCCGGGTACAGGTCCCTGCGCCCAGGCATGCATGCGGGTGGGTGTGTCAGCAGCTTGCCGGCACAAGAACAGGGCACGCACTATGCCGCGATATGAGAGGTGTCCTGAACATGACATATATGGTGGCAGCTTGTTGAATGCTTCAGATGTACCATCACAAGCAACTGAAGCAAGCAAGCTATGTTTGAAACAAACCCCTCATGCCGCACCACCGTGCCTACATAGTACACGGCTACATTCTCGCTCATAGTGCCTGTGGGAACCAGCAGCCGAGCCAACTATTGCCGTCAGCCACTCACTTGTATGCCGCACGGATGGTGACCTCGGCCACTTGTGTGATCAGCACAATGTCCTGCATTGTGATGGGATCTGGGCCTGTGATCTTCATTTGTGTGATGATGTACAAGATGGCGGCAGCGATTGACAGGGGTGATCGGCCGTCCCACGGCTTCACCTTGGCACCTGCAGCACGCACATGCGTCGTCACAAAACCATGACTTAAGCCGGGCTGTCAGCTCCTAGGTCGTCGCTCCTGTTTGTGTCGTGCACGCACCCCAAGGCACATGCAGGCAGGCTAACATGCACCATCACCGAGCCAACACAGCTATACCGCAAAACATGATGTGCAGTCGTTGGTCCGTGGTGCTTTTTCTGCGCACATGCCCACACACCTGGCTCCTTGGGCTTGGCCGCAAGGGCAAGGTCCTCACAGGCCTGGCGAATCTTGAAGTCCTTGATGCGCAGTTCTGTGCACATGGGTTGTTTGTCACCATACTAGTCAGCGTGTCAAGCTGCTGAGGCCCTGGTGCACTGCTATGTCTTATTTAGCTTATGACCGGTGCTGTACTATGCCTAATTCATGTGCATGCCGTGGAATGCATGCTCAAGCATGCAACTGTTAGCCCTTCCCCATGTGCGCTGAAGCATGGGGCCCGGCTGTAAGGGACAGCCCCATGGCCCAGGGACTGCATCTTGTCATCAACAGCTGTACCCCATCCACCTGGCCCCTCCCACCCCTGGAAGCTGTGCTTCCCCAGCCGCAGGTGCAGCGCCCTCACCTCCACAGAAGCGCTTCATGTAGTCCGCAGGGTGCTGTGCCGTGGGAGCAAGATGGGTCATGTTGATGTTGGCAGGGGCGGCGCCGCCCGGCCCCACACCTGCCTGGGCCACAGCCGCGTCCTTCATCAGCTGCATCACCTCCTTGAAGCACCGCCCAATGTCCTTCTTGGCCACCTGTGCGCGGACACCCGCAGGCGGACACCCACAGGCATCTGTGGCACAGGCCCATGCACACGGTTCAACTGACAAAAACGCCGCAAGGCAGGTGACTGCCATACATGTCAGGATTGGAAGGCAGCAGGTGATGAGCCAGCCCCTGCTTCGCGCGAAGGTTGGTGCAACAGGCACAGCAGCTGCTACGACTCACATTGGGTGGCATGATGCCGGTGATCTCCTTGAATGAGCGCGGAGTACCTGCCTGGCGGCATGCCATGTACAGGCATGCTGCGCAGATGGCCTGCGCAGCGTTCATGATGCGCAGCAACATAAGGGCTGGGTTCAACAGCCTGAGTTGTGTGCAGGTTCCGTGACAGTCCCCCACTGCTGGACCACATGCTGGATCATGCATGGCCTGTGCAAAGGCCTGCGCAACCGCACAGGCACGTGGAGGCGCAAAGCCTAGGCAGCGAAACCATGCCAGCGCAGCCCATGCTGCCTGGCTATACACACGCACCAGTGTGCCTCTCCCGCGTAGTTTCCCTGACTGAACTGCCCGTTTGTAGATGTCGCACGCTGCATCCTTGACAGCTGCGTTGTTCAGGTTCAGCTTTTCACACAGCTCCCCCAGCTGCTTGAAAGCTGCCACTAGAGCCCGGTCCGGGTTATTGCTGTGTGAGCATGCACATGGGGCAGTACGCATACATACAGATGCATGCTGAGATCCCATGTTTCTTGCCAACGTTATTATAGCTTGATGTCCAGCTGTTCAAGAGCAGGTCGCGGAAGCACACCAGGCCCATGCATGCCTCGTGCTTGGTGCACACATGGTTTCAGGACGGCATGGCATGCATGAACCCTGTGCATGCCGCCTTGAATACTGTGCAATCATGCACAGGGCAGCCACGTCATCCTGCAGCTCACCTTCGTGTATGCAGGCGGTTCAGCATGTACGCGCCATCCCCATCTCGCCCTTTCCCAATGACTGTGGTGAGGCCTCCGCCCTCCAACAGGTGGTTCGTGGGTCCACCCACACGGTTGGGGTCTGCTGACTCTTTGTCCTGTGGCAACAGCCGGCATGCGTGGAGCGTGCACGTCGCATGTGACGTGCCTCATGTGGCGCATGCATGGACAGCCCTAGACCCCGAGGGTGACACCGCAGCCTTCCGGTATGAAAAAGTTATATTTGGGCTTTCTTGAACAACGCGTTTGTTTCCTTTTCACCCGACCAAGTGTCGACTGCAGTTCAGATCACCTTATCGCTGAACGTGCGCCACTCTGAGCGTTCATCAATGATGTGGGCTTCTACAACAAGCCCGCATCCCTTGCACACGATGTCTCCATTAGCATGGTCCTCAACGAATTGAATCCCGCCACAGTCAGGGCACTTGCGCTCCTGCTGTGCCATGCCGGCTCTAATTCGAAGAGGTGTTCAAGCACAGCTGAACCTAAGGGCCAGGCCGTTCAGCTCCATCGAAGATGGTTCAAGAATAAGCAAGCGTTGAGCATTTATATGTTCTTTGAAGCTCCTAGACCTCAGCACATCACATCACCGCAAAGCCCTCACAACCCCTCACAGTGCGCACGTGCGCGGAGGCTGCTTGCGGGTACCGTCATAATTACCTCTCTGGAAGTCCTTACCATAGTCAGCCTGCCTTATACATAGCAAATCAACGTGAAAATGAAGGTCGCCGCTTCAGCTGGTCATAGACGGTATCCAGGCGTTGGTCGCGCCCATTACCTTGCCACCCTTAAGCCAAAGCGACTCTCTGTGCGGACTGCGACCATTGCCCCAGACCAGGAGCTACGCCACACCACCGCGTTCCAAGAGGCAGCGGCAGCACATCCTGTGGAGCTTGCCAGACGGGTGTGGTATGAGAAACCATCAGCTTTTGTCAACATTGACAATGCGCAGCAGCTGGAGGCCTTGCTTACGGCGCCTGGGGACCAGTACAAGGCTGTCGAGTTCTTTGCAGGTATGGCGAGAGCCCGCTCGCCCAACCCACGTTTAGATGCTTTATGTGCATGGCTTGTTCACATGGGTGGGCTTGCATCGTTGCATGTGATGCACATACAATACACCCCTCTTGCAAGCTGCACGAGACTACTTGCTGACGCATATGCACACTGTTGCGTGTACTAAAGGATGGTGCGCAAGCTGCAAAGCATCGTTCCCGGCGCTGTGCAAGATTCCACAGGTACGTGTGCAGCTGTGCACAATTGCGTTCATGGCATGTTGACCATGTGTCTTTATCGCAATTAATTCCCCAACTGTGATTCTGCGTACTTTGCTTAGCCTTGACAACGGTTGAGATAGACTGCCGGGGATGCTTGCAGTGATAGCCATGCAGATGGCTTCTAGCTGACAAACTCGAGCTTAAATCATGCAAGTGTGCGCTTTCAAACGTTTCCGTGTTGAGCAACTGAGCCCGCAGGCGATGTGGTACTATGATACAATCATAGCACGTCATACTAAATACATATCGAAGATATCATACTCCTTTTCCTGATTGTGTGTCTGGTGCGGCGCACACCAATGCATGCATCATTCCAATCACAGGAAAAGAAGCTTGCAGACAAGGTGGCATTCTACAAGTGCAATGTTGAGGAGGAATCGCTGTTCCACTGGGTGAAGCAGCATGAAGTGGTGCGTGCTTTGCACCTCACCATGCCAGCAGCACTGCATGGATCCGGTGGCTGCCTGGGATGTTTGCAAGTGGCGGGCAGCCGCAGCTGTGGTGTTGATTACCTTGATGCCGTGCCCAGCACGCCTGCTCCTGCACCCTCCTTCTTCCTGTGCCAGAGCATACTAACATGACACTCACATTGTTTTTGGCTCTACAGCGTGGCCTGCCCTACATCCTCTTCTTCCGCCCAGATGGCTCCAAGATTGGGGGCATGGCCAGCAGCTTTAAAAGGATTTCCAACGTCAGGGACTCCCTGTACGTGATCGTGGACAACCCTCAGGCTAAGCGGTTTGGTGTGGGGCCTCAAGGTGTGATGGAGGTGCGCGGCTGAGATGGCACCCCTTGGTCTTCGTTGTTGAACATGAATTGCATGATCGCTGAAACCAATTGCATTGTTCCATCAATGTGATGTTTTTCATGTGTTATGTGCAGTGGCCACACTGGCATCGAGCACTGGCATGGTTGATGCTAGATCAACCTGCGGTGTGAATGCAGTACTGGTATTTCATTGCATTAGATGCATGCGCGTATGAAGGCAACAGCAACTAAGATTCTTAGAGTCTCAGTCAGCCGTTTGTCCGACAATCGGCGACGCGCTGCTCGCTCAAGGCTAATTTAGTAGCTGTGTGTATATAGAATGCTGATTACCAACCTGTGCTGCAGTATTCCTTCCTCAGTGCTTGCTATTTTGTTTGTGCCCGGGGTCGGGATTTCTTCTTTTCAGAATGCAACTATGAAGATTGCTGAGAGTGCATTTCTAGCACATTGCAGGCAGATCCCAGCAACCAACCACACATGCTGAGCGGGGTCTGGTGGAAGAGTTGTGGCTTGTTTTGATTTGGTTTGCATGATGCAAACTCACGTGCAATGCTGTGAGCGGCTTCTGCATTTGCAGTGACCCATGCATGGTTGATTTCAACTGATGCCAATGTTGCGCTTGTGCAGCACCTGCTTGTGGCTTTAATCCCATGCTGTAAAGAGTGTGTATCAGCAGTGTTTCGCATCATGGATCTGTGCCATTCTGATGCTGCAACCGCTGACATCCTGTACAATACTACATGGTCAGGTTGGCAGCTTTGCCAAAGTTAAAGGTTCAGATGCTCAAAGCTAAGAGGAACCTCTTGGTGCGGGCCTTCGCATACCCGTCCGATTGTCCCTAAAACCCTAACCGACCTGAAAGAGTGGGGATGAGGCAGCAGGTTGCTGCTTGTTGATTACTTTTCTCCTCGTGCATTGAATTGACTGGACGAACGCGGGGCATGGCTCGAGCCTGTGCCCAGTGGTGCACCCCGCGGGCTGTGCACAGCCTTACAACCACATTAGCATTTTTAATATGATTATGATAAGACATGCGCGCTCAGCTGGCACCCCGCTCCCGGAAGCATCTGAGCCTTGAGCAGCGGGGGCCAGGAGTCATGCAGGGCTTGCTCGCAGTACTCATGGGCAGCGGCGCTCAAACCAGGTAGGCTCCATTAAGCTGTTCGGCTAGTCCTACTGCGTTGAACCCAAACTGGATGCACAGGACCGTGCCATGAACGGCAGTCACAACCAGCTCCACCATTCCTGCGTTCACAGTTGTCCACGCTTGGACAGCATGGAGCTGCACAAACGTCGTTTGGAGCGAAGAAAGGAAGAGCGTGAGCAGCTGGCGCTGGAGGCAGCATTGTTAACAGCATGTGCAGCACATGCCGAAGGTGCGTCGTCGTGCCTTGCTGTCCAGGTCATGTCACATGCATGATGGCATGGTGTGCCACCATGGCGACGGTGACTGGCACACAGCTGTGGTTCTGAAGAGCTCCTTGCTCTGTGGATGCCTCGCAGGTGCTCAGGATGAGGTGGGAGGTCTTGCGGTCAGCACGCTCCTCAACATAGACGCAGCGGACCACACCTCCTCCCCAACCACTGTTCAAGCAGTTGATTCTCCTCCAAGTGCCATGTGCAGTGGGGACGGCAGGCTGCCGAGCTCTGCTGCAGCCTCGCTAGTCAATGGGGAGGCTGAGCTCATGGGGGCTGAGTTCATGGACGACCCCTCAGCCAGCAGCTACACAACTGTAACACCCCATCAGCCTGTTGGCATCCCGGAAGTGCACCTGCCCCAGCTGCCCTCCTCCACAGATGCATCAGCGGATGACAGTTTTCTGCTGGAGGAGCGGGCGCGCCACGTGCTGGAGACGCGGCCTGACTCCCTGCTGCTCGCCAAGACGCGGCTCGCGAAGCAGCACGCAGACGAGCCCGCAGCTGCCACAGCCGGCGGCAGCAGACCGCGCAGCAGCCGCCACAAGCGGCAAGCCAGCCGCGAAGCCAGCAGCGGTGCAGCCAGCAGCTCGCACACACGGCGGCGCTCATGTTCGCGGTCGCGGCGTGCGAGTGATGCGGGCACCGTGGCCAGTGGCGGGGAGGGAGCAGCACCCAAGTCCGGGCCGCTGCGTGGCACCGTGGCAGGGCTGTTTGAGCGGCTCAAAACCCTGCTGGGCCACTCCCTGTCCGTGGGCAGCCATGAGAGGGCACCCACAGAGAGTGTCAAGACTCCCACCAAGAGCGCGAAGTCGACGCACGCCCCATTCTTGCACGACTCGGTGCCACAGAGCCGCCGCCGCGACACCGGCACATCTATTGATTTGCACGCGCTGGGGTCCGGCCGGCGCGCGCTCAAGCAAGCCTCTAGCATGCCCGCCAGCTACAAGCAGCACGACCCACTGCAGCAACAGCAGCAGCAGCAGCAGCAGGGGCAGTGCAGCGGCGGGGGCAGCGCCGGCTTGTTGGGCGTGGACACGTGTGTGGGTGGCCACACAAGTGGGGACCCTGACCGCCCCTCCCCACCTCACCGCCAGACCAGCAGCAACATGGGGGAGGACATGGCAGTGCCCGAGTCCGGGCCATTCAGTGCCCTGCGGCCCTGCTCCCCCAAGGTCCCATCCCTCACACATTCCATGTACTCACGCCACTCTAAGGACTCGCCCCACCACAGCGGCTCACTGCACAGGCCTCCCTCCCATGGTGCTAGGCAGCACGAGGGGGTCCATGTGCCGCATGCGATGGGCGCTGCAGGGCCGGGCAGCGCGAGCCGGGCAGGGTCTGTTGCGCAGCAGCTGCTGGTCGTGGGCCCTGCTGACACCCAAGACTACGCGTCCTTTTCACACGTCAAGGTGGAGGGCCTGTCTGTATCAGTACCTGCCCACCAGCTGCCTGCCTACCAAGCTGCCATGCTGGGTGGCCGGCCTGTGGGGGAGGGGGTTGCCATGGCCGAGCATGCACGCGCCCATGCGTACATGAACCCTCATGGGGACCTCTGCATGCCTGGTGAGGTGAACATGGAGGTGGGCAAGTGAGGCATGCATGCTTTTGCTGTGTGACCCACGTAATGACTGGCGTATGCATGTGGTGTCGGTGAGCAGTACACCTGCCCACCCACCCATGGCTCTCTGTGTGCTACCCACTTGTGATTATTACTCAGCGCCTGTTGAATGTTGATGCCATGCTGGTCTCACTCTTGTCTAGAGGTTTCAAACGGTGGCAGGGCGAAGGGAGCAGTAGCGAGTACCAAACAGCTCGAAAACTTAAATCGAAATGAGGAGGGGAGGAAAGAGGGGTGGCCTGTGGGTTTGCATGCGATGTGTGGTTGCTGGCTGCGCTTTTGGGTGTTTGGTTAGGCCTGTGACTTGTTGTACATGGCTCCGACCAACACGTCAGCAGTTGGCCTGAAGCGGGTGGCGTACAGCAGCAATCTTTGTTGGTAGGTTCCCTGCATCATTTGCATTCGAGTACTGTACAACCACCATACAAGGTATGTATGGTCAATTACGTTATGTATGGAGGACATATGCATACAACATTATCATGACCGCGGCCGCGCGGGGCTAGGATGCAAGGCCTGATGTATGGGGATTGGGCACCTGTTGGCATGCTTCATGGACCGACAATCAGACTGTTTGCTTGACATGTGTGCCATCAGTCCTTGAACACAATCTGTACTCCCAGCTGAAGTCCTGGCACACTTGCCAGTTGAATGCTGAAATGGGCAACATGTTCAAATTTTCATGTTGTAGCGATCATCCTTTGTAATTTTACCACTAGTCACACCTGACCCACATCACATATATGCAGAACCCTAAAACCCTGTTACACGGCGGACGCCAGACTCACGGCTTGCTAGAATGGGCAAGCCCGCTGCAACACCACCAGCTGCTCTATGCACTACCAGTTTTCATCAAGGATCCAACACACTCCACATCACATACGTGCAGAACCCTAAAACCCTGGCCACGGCATTACATGCAACGAGAGCGCACAGGAGCGCGTTGCATCATGAGTTAACAGGCTCTTGCTTTTCCAGCCGCCACTATGTTGCGGCGCAACGTTCGGTTGCGGAAGGAGTACCTGTATCGCAAGAGTTTAGAGGGAAAGGAACGTGCAGAATATGAACGCAAACGGCTGGTAAAGAAAGCTTTAGAAGGTACGGTCAGGGCTTGCCGTCAAGTTGCCGTCAGGGTTTGGGTGGCCCGAGCGAGATTGGAACGTTGTTTGGGACATTCTGGGACTCACTTGACGTTCAGGTTTTTCAGCTTCAGCCATGCTGCTGCATGGCTGCATGGTTGCCATGCTCCTGTGCTTTTGGTACCATGTTGCAGAGGGCAAGCCCATCCCTACTGAACTACGCAAGGATGAGCCCAAGCTAAGGAAGGAGGTTGAGCTTGAGGATGACAACACAGCGGTGAGTGCTGCATTGCACATCACACTCAGGTATTGCAGCTGCAGCTGCTCAGAGCTCAGCGCCCGGGCGGACCACTGCACTTGGCAGGCATGCAGTCATGGCATTTCTGCCATGCATGGCACAGGTGCCGCGAACACATGTGGATGACGAATACGCTCACGCGGGAGAGGCAGACCCAAAGGTGCTCGTCACCACCAGCCGTGAGCCAAGCAGCCGCCTCATCCAGTTTGCCAAGGTGAGTGCCAGGCCTCCCCAACGTGGACTGTTATGATCAATGGGTGGAGGTTCCTGCAAGGGGCAGGGCCCTGCAAAGTGCTGGGTGAAGGGAACGCGCAGGGATGCAGAAGGATGGAGGGGGCACGTCAAGGCCAGTGGGCACCTCGCACACTGTGAAGTCCAGCGCAAATAAAACCTGGTGGCTGTGTGCATGGCTGTGGGTGAGATGGTGGGGCTGCACACCTTGTGGCTTTACCAGCCTACGCACAGAGTGGCCGGGACCTAGTACAAAGCGAGTCCACACGCGTGCATTTGCGCGGGGCGGGGCGCATCCAGCAGCTCACATTGTGCCTGTGTCTCATGCCTGTGCCCTGGCACAGGAAATGAAGCTGGTCATCCCCAACTCCCAGCGTATCAACCGTGGTGGCATGGTCCTGTCTGAGCTGGTGGAGACATGCAGGTCAGTTGCTTGCCCTGTGCGTATTTCAAGCAGCAGAAACAACGCAAGTATGGGCGACTGTACCGCGTACTGATGATGCTGTGCGCTGCGTGCTCGGCTGGCTCACACAGATCACACGATTTCACGGACATCGTGGTCATCCATGAGCATCGTGGTGAGCCTGATGGGCTGGTGGTGTGCCACCTGCCTTTTGGGCCCACGGCCTACTTTGGCATCCATGGGACAGTCCTACGGCACGACATTGGGCAAAAGAAGGAGGTGTGTGGGGTTGGATGGGCATACCCGGATGCTCGGGAACACGTGTACAACTGTACATGTGGTGAGGGGCGTTAGGCATCGGCAGCCCATCAGCAGCCGCAGGCTGCATCCCTTCCTCGGTTGCGCGTGCACCTGTGTTGTCATTGCTCTCGCCGTTCTGTGGCGCAGTCACAGCTGTGAAGCTGATACACCATGCACGCGGGCCATGGCCAGGCGCAACCTCCAGCCATCAGCTCTGAAGCGCGTCTCACTCTTTATTTGCTGGCTTCAGGTGGGCACGATCAGCGAGGCGTACCCCCACCTCATCTTTGATCAGTTCACCTCCAAGCTTGGGGAGCGTGTGTCCAACATCCTGAAGCACTTGTTCCCAGTGCCCAAGGACGACAGCAAGCGGTTCGTGGGGCCCACACCCTGCCTGTGCAGCATCCCAGCTGCCACCTGCCATCACACCACAGCTCTGTGACCCAGGGGCCGCTTGACCTGCAGTTAATGCAGCAGTGGGAGGCTGAACAGAGCATGTGACACTCACTCTGCAGTATGTGGCCTGCGTCCTGCGGTGTGCTCCGGCATCTGACATGTCCTTGTACTATGCCCACCATGTGTTCATGTACCGTACGTATTGTGCGTGCAGAGTCGTGACGTTTGCCAACCGCTCCGACTACATCTCATTCCGCCACCACACATACACAATGCCCAAGGGCGCCAAGAGCGTGGAGTTAACAGAGGTGCGACCAGGAGCTGTAGTTAAGCAGCAGCTGCAAAGCTTGCACAGTGGCCAGCTGTGGCCGCTGGGAGTGCCTGGTTGGGCAGTGCTTCTGGGAGCGGGTGGGGCTGCCTCTGCATGTGCTGTGTGGGTGGGGAAACCCCTGCCTCAGCCCACAACAGGCTAGCTTGAGATGACGTTTTCTTTACTTGTGGGTGGGAACTGTTGGAACTTGTTTACCCGCACGCGAATCAGATGCTGCTGGCTGGCGTATCTCACTGCTGTGCTCGCATGATGACAACTGGCATGCGCCACTTATCACGCGGTCCTGTACAACTCTGAGCCCTTACTCACTGCGCTCTCACCCTTCCTGTGCCAACCTTATGCGTTTGTGTGTGCAGTGCGGGCCACGCTTCGAACTGAAGCTGTACCAGATCAAGCTGGGCACCATGGACCAGCAGCACGCAGAGAATGAGTGGGCGCTCCGCTCATTCACGCGCGCGGCGAAGAAGCAGCGGCTTGCCGACACAGATGAGGAGAACAAAAAGTAAACTTTTTGGGGGGTTAGCCAGAACGGCGGGGGGCAGCCTGTACAGCAGGAAATCAAGGGTGTACTGCGAATTGACATTCAGCCACAGCATGACTGTGGCGCTGCAGGTGTTTAAGATGGGGCATGTGCTAAAAGCAGCAGTCAATTTGTGCCAGGCCGTTTGGTTTTTCACGTGCTGGCAGCTCCAGGAACACTGTAGCTGGGTGCTGTGCAAGCTGGTGTGTTGGCTGCATGATGCTGCGGGCAAGAGCTGTAGGTGTCAGTGGTTGCTGATTATGAGCAACTTGGCATGCCATAACCAATCGGTCCCATCATCAGCTGCGTGCGTTCTGGATTTCGTATCATGAGCCCGCATGCATTGTGAGGGGCAAAGCACGTCATGTGTTACGTACAAGACATCAGGCCAAGTGCCAGCAGCAGCTCTCAACCTGGTGCACAGCAACGTCGCCATCAAACACTGGGCCATGTTTACGTGGCAGCTACATGTCAAGTTGCACAACAATGATAACATGCCCGCTACGGCGGGCGCTGCTGCAACTCAACCTGAGCGACGTGGAGATCCAGTTGGAAGATGCCCCACGTGTAGTTAGCTAATTATGCTACTCTCACACCCAGCTTGTGGGACACATGCTGTTCTGACCTCTGGCACCTATGTGGGCACAGCATGCTGCCACGAAGCTGCAGAGCCACAGCGCAGGCACAGCACCTGTCAATGGTTACGTATGCTTGTGCGTGTAATTCAAGACTGGCGATGGACCCTTCCTACACTTCATGTAGCCATAGCACGCTCACTCATCCCTCACACCCGCGCTGCTGCCGAACCCGGACTCCACCACCACCTCTGCTGGAGGCACCCCCACATCCCCGTCTGCACTGTCTGTGCCCAGCCCAGTGCGGGCGCCATCATCAGGCATGCGAGCCTGGGGCCACTGGGAGTGAGGGCCTGTTGCTGCAGCCCCCCGCGCCTCTGTCACCACCACAGGACCCACAGTGGCGGCTGCGAGGGCTGAGAGCGGTGGCATGGTCACTGCGCCTGTGGTGGGCTGCGTGGTGGGCATACCCGTAGCCACCTGCACCAACACCTCTTCAGCCCCACGGCGGCCCAAGGGCAGGTTCTGCAGCGCCATGGGCGGTGCAATAACCTTGGCCTCAGTGCCCTCTGCGGACAGGGACTGTGTGGCCTGCGCATGCAGAGGGGAAGGGCCGGCATGCAACGAACGTGAGCATACATAGGCATGTGAGCGCCAGTATGGCATGTCAGGGGGCCACTCCAGGGCAGCCTGCATGCGAGGATATACAGCAGGACAGCACAGGCATATGTTGCGTCCACCTGCATGTCTGACCTAATGCACTTATTACTGCATGGCCGGCCCATGCCGATAGGCAGACACAACCGTGCAAGTGTCCAATGCGTATGAGTTGCTGTCACCAAGGACTCCTAAGGATGGCTGCATGATCAGCGGTTTTGAGTCAGCCATGAACGCGCATGCAAGACATGGGGCTCAACGCCAGGTGGCCCCAACATACACAACTCTGGTGCCCCAGTGAGCATAGCACCTGTTGGGCCGGCACTGGGCCACTGGGGCCGCCCACCTCACCTGATGCACTGCAGACTCAGGGGCTGGGTCTGCAGTTGGGAAGATGGGAGGAGCAGCGGGCCCTAAGTCTTCAACTGGCTTGTGCCACTCCGCATCATGCCTGCACGCAGCCAAGCAGCCGAGAGCACAGGTGCGCAAGGTGTGAAAGCGCAGTGGTCAGGCTCATGTGCAGCCTGGCCTGTGCCAGGCTCTGCCTCCCCTCCCCCAGCAGGGGCCCTTGCACTGCTGACCACCAAAACTGTAGCATGGTGCAGCAGAGCAGCACAACTGCTTGCCACCATGTCCCAGACCAAGGCTTGGTGCCCCAGCACACGATGTGGGTGAACAGCAGCAGATGCATGGATGGACTACAGGCCACAGGTTTTTGTCGCCCGCGTGGTGCTTCAAACCTGACGCTTGGGGCGTTGTGCTGGCACACATGCGTTACCCACATGCGGTTGCCATCAATGTCACGTGCCAGCTCAGGGGCCATCATGGTGGGCATACGCAGCCCTGGGGTGACAGGCGGCAGCTGCACGGCTTCCATGCACGATTGCCTGCTGTTTGTGTGCGGGCTCCAATCACTATTCTGCGCGTTGAGCTGCTTAGTTGCTGGCAATTGTGCCACACATGGCCTTGCACTCCTGGCAACCCGTGGCCCTGCACACACTGTTCACACTGTTCACACCTGACGGCTCAGTTCTTGCCCACTGCGGCTACATGCGGCGCATGGACCCACAGCAGCACATCTGTCACGGCAGGGGTGTTGGAATTTGCAACAGCTGTTACAACTTGCAACTAACGAATTGAAAGGACGGTCATGAACGATGGCGGTGTCATCCCAATCATCTGTGGCCATACCAGGACAGCCTCAGCCTTGGCACATCACATGCGCACGCCTGCACCATCCCTACCACGGTCTCAAACTTTCTGCACTGCCCCTGATAAATTGATAATATAAGGCAATCAACTAGTTGCATGCACAAGGGGAGCCGAGTGCTTGTTGGTCGCCAGAGGAGGATCATGGGAGCAAACAGCATGCCCTGTGGTAAATCATCAACGCAGGAGGTTGTCCTTGCCTCGCCAACAGGTCCCAGCCGAAGCACGAACAGTAACCTGTCTATCCATCCCTACACCTGTGCCTCCCCTGCCCACCATGCTGGTGGGCGCCTCCCTGTCTGGCTCTCGTAGTCAGCCGCCTCCACCCCCAGCAACAGCTGCTGCAGCCCCCTCAACAGTGCCCCCACTGCCGGCCTGCGGGCTGGCTGCCGGTCCATGGCCTCTGCCACCAGCCGCTCCACTGCCCAAGCCTGGCGACTGCCACCGATAGAGCACACCCCGAGCGCTGTGAGCTCGCCAGCCAGTGCGTACACGTCAGCTGCCTGGCTGCTGCTGCTGGTGCCGCTGCTGGTGCCGCTGCTGGTTTCATATAGATCATGCAGCACCAGCTCTGGAGCAAGGAAGTGGCCCCCGCACGGCTGGTTGCTGGCACTGCTGCAGCACTCCATGCGCACATGGCTGCCCATGCCATCGGTGCTTGCACCGCGGCTTGGCGCGCACAGCATGGGGCGGCTGGCCACTTGCCAGCAGTCACGGTCATCACACCATGCCACATGCACCGAGACGCTGCACAGGCTCACGGCCCCGTGAGACCGCCCGGTTCTGTGCACGCGTGCCACATCACGTGCTAGGGCCAGACCATAACCCAAGCGGTCAATGATGTGTGGATGTGCGACATCATAGCGCTTGTGGCTGGCAGCCAGAAAACTGGCCAGGCTGCACGACTGTCGGCCACGTGCGGCTGGGTTGAATAGAGACGGGCTTGGCACTTGGATGGCACGTGAAGACATGCGCAGTGCCGGTGGTCCAGTTGCAGCAGAGCAGGTAGCACGCGGCGTGGGCAAGCCAGTACGTGGTGACTTGGCATTGTCCAAGGTAGGCAGTGTGTCCTTCCTTGGTGAGCTGGACAGGGAGGAGGGGCCCGATGAAGGAGCGCCAATGAGGCTAGAGAGATCAGCTCGCTTTGCTGCTGTGCAGCCAGAGGGGGTGCTCTGAGCAGACGTGGCTGCATCTTGGGTGCATGGCTGTTGCAACTTGCATGGCGCTGCTGCTGTTATGCTCGTGGCAAAAATCATGACGCCGGCGTCGCAGGCACCACGGCCCGCCTTAAGATCGACGCTCTGACCGCCCCTATGCGCGTGTTCCATGCGCCTTGCACTGTTGCTGGTGGTGCTTGCAGTCCTGCATGTGTTGCAGACATGGCAATCGCAAACACACGGCACTCATCAACAGCAAGCAAACGCAAACACCCAGAACAAGGTTCATGCACTGAAGATGGGAGCACGTTTGCAGTAAGGCAGTCCATCAGCCCCAACCTCAAGAACAGGTGGAGTGCACTGGTGTGAATGCGATGATGATATCATCAACTTGGCAGTGCGAGCCTCAACTCGTGTACCTGGAAAAAGCCCGGTTGGACGGCACAGCAGCCAAAACCACGACAGGGAGCGGTAAAGATATCAGCTCAGTAAACCTTCGGTGTGGAAGACACAAACAGCGGAGTCATGTTGCGGGGTACTGCAGGCAGGGTGCAGAACTGCAAGATCGCAATGCACAGCTGCAAAGCTCACGGATGTAAGGAACCCTCTTGTACGCACCAGGACAATGGCATGCAAGCTCTGCTGCAACTTACCAGCCTCGACGCTTGTGAAGAAGCTGCAACTTTGCTTTCGATATAGCATACTACACGTGTCTTAAACACCCTCGTAGCGCTCTACATCGGAGGTAGAGAGAGATGTACTGCGGTGCGAGCGCGCTGGCCCTGAGCCCGTGGTATGACAAAGCGGGAATTGATGCAAAGCTATGAATACGCGTGCTTCCAAACGTATTGCCTCCAGCTGCTGACAGCCTTGGACCGTGCTGAGCTGGCACAACTGTGTGCAGACTGTTCTCACTTGTTCGATGCTATCTACGTGCTCTCCTGGAAAACAACGCACCACTAGCTGCGCTGCCAAAGACCAGCCAACGTGTGGTGGTGAGGCCGTTACACCATGAATACGCGTGCTTCCAAACGTATTGCCTCCAGCTGCTGACAGCCTTGGACCGTGCTGAGCTGGCACAACTGTGTGCAGACTGCTGCTGAGGCATGTATGCCGCACTCCTTGGGGCAGTGGTTAGAGAGAACAATGTCCTCTTACACAGTCTGGCTGCTGTAAGGGTTCGACAGCCTTCATCTCAGACGGAAGGGTGCCCAGTGGATGTACTGAGCTGACTGGAAAGTCAAGCATCAGTTCACGACCATGATTGCTGCACCAGGATCAGCCTGGGTGTGTGCGTCAGGGAGTCCTGCCGAAGCATCCATTCTTGAACACCTCCCACTTCTTTTGGAGCTCAATCTCAACTGGGTCAGAGCCATACTTGAGCCTGATGGGCTGTGTGATGTACATGATTGGCTGCAGGCTGGCCACATCTGAGATGTAGATGTTCCTGAAGGGGCTCTTGGTCCTGAAAGTGCCATCATTGGGGTGCGGCATGAGCTCCACCAATGCAGCCAGTGCCTTGGCACCCACCTGCAGCAAATGTTTGAAGGATATGGAATGTTGATCATACAGGGCCAGCAGCACATCATGGGGCAACATGCAGTCCCAAGATCAAAGCACAGCTGTGCAGCACACAGCATGCAGGCCGTGCTTGGCACGCCGACTGTACCCATATACATGATTGAATCACAGCAACTGATGCCCGTACACAGAAATTACTGCACCTCCAGAGTGGGGCCTGCCTCCGGCCTGCAGTAGCCCTTGTGAAGTGTGGTGTTGGTTGGCTGCTCTGCAGCACTCAGTGGGGTGCAGCCTTCGGACAGCAGGGTGCAGGCAAGGAGGTGTTTGTGTGCACATAGCTGCAGGTGGATCAGACATGACGGGCAGACCAGGGAGGACAAGCCTCATCTGACGAATTTGGGCTGGCCAGTAACAAACGGTGGTGCCAGCAAGCGGAAGCTGCTTCTCCAAGCAAATGCACTGGCACCACCAAGCCGCAGCTTGGCCGTGTCCTGTGCTGTCTCGTTGCAACAAGGCCCATCACACGTACCTGGCAGATCCACAATCTTTTCTGTGGAGGGATCCAGTGGCATGCCCAATCGGAAGAAATCAGCCAAGTGAGCCAGCTCCAAGGGGAGCACGGAATGGAAGCTGGCGATGCAGGCGCGCGTCAGCGCCGGCACGTAGGTGCACCACAGCTGCATGGGACAATGCACACAAACAGTCGCCCAGAGGGTGGTCTGACACCCCCACCCATCATGATACGGTAAGCACCGGCCGTGCAGCCTGATGTCCCAAATATGGGAAGCCTGAATATGCAGCAGGTCCTGGCAGTGCACACACTGGTGCTTGCTGCTGTTATCCTTACCTCCTTCCCAGGACCCGGATGAGGCACCCAGGTGGTGTTGGTGAGACCTGACATGAGTGCAGCAGGCGTGACTCCTGGCCCCAGCACCCACGTCTTGTTGCACGGCACTGCAGGCCATACAAATGCACGGCCCACAGCAGACGCCGCCTGCCGACCAACCAGAGCGCATGCGGCATGCACGATCAGCGCTGCAACTGGATTCAGCTGCCGTTGTGAGCATGGGCAAGCACGAAAGACACCTGTCGTTGTAATTGTCTAGAAGGCAGAAAGTCAAACGTGGAAGATGCCAGGCCGCAAGGGGCATGCGATGGGTGCATGCAACTAGCAGTGCACAATTGCACATGCACCTTACCTCTGCAAGGGCCATGACACGTGTCATCCACACAGCCGCACTGCCTGCTCCTGCTGCACCGCCATCTGCATTGGCACATGGCCATTAACCACGACTCTCTCGTGCTGCCTGTATGCTGATATTCTTCCCGCACACCGGAGAGAAACGGCGCAAGGGGCGCTGACCACAGCTGAGTGGAAATGCAGCGAATCAGCAGGCAAGCAGCAGTGGGGCACACATAGAGCATAGAGCATCCACCTGGCTCATCCAAATGCTGCCAGATGGCCGGGTGGTAGGCCATGAGCAGCGGCAGCCCCACACGTCCTGCATGCTGTTGCAGGTGTGGTAGGTTGGTGGTGGAATGCGGTCTCTCCTCACTGGAGAAAAGGATGTCCTGTGATCATCGCAAGGTATGAGAAGAGATCCAGTGGCATAAGGTCAGCGCCTGCGCGGCAAGTGCCTTGGAAAGTAAAGTTACAGCACAACTGTACTCATGTTTCATGAACGACACAAGCACATACAACCACGTCATGCAACAAAGCTCACATACAAATCAGGTCACAAAACTGAGTTGTAAAGATGCTGCAGAAGAGAGAGCACGGGATGCTTGGGCTTCTGTGTGCAGATCAGCCAAGCAGCTGGAGCCTTGAGCGCGCAGCACTCGATCAAGGCACGCACCCCGCGGCCCTGTGCTTTGTGTAGGATGTCCCAGTTGTACCGCCCTGCTGCCATGCGTGTGTACTGCCCCAGCCATCCCATGTTGACCTGCTGCTGGGGGGGCACATTGCTGGCTGCTGCAGGTGCTAGTGTTGAGCTTGCAGCAGGTGAGTTCACGAACATGGGGGTTGGCACAGGTGCGCTGCCCATGAGGCCTAGCGCGAGGGCGTGTGTCCAGTGCGCGACGAACCAGGATGGGACCAGCAACAGCTTCTCCTCCCCCAACTGTTGTGCGGCAGCGGCCTGCGTGGCATCTAACGGCTCGGGCCAGATGGTGCACCTGTCCGTTCACGGGAAGCACGCCACAGCACACGTGTGAGATGTGGCTGCGGCATGAATGCAGCAAAACATGTTCACAACACCACACTCCAAGCATCAAGCATACCGCACAGAGCATGACGGCCAGCTACAAGGCTTTACACATCCTCACCCTGCATCCTTGCAGTCAGCCTTGATCTGGGCCAGGAACGCACTCGACAAAGGGCCTCTCTGGGCCGGGTATAGCGGGTCCAGGAGGCCAGGCCCAGGATCAATCCCTGCAGCCGGCAGTGCCGCACCAGCGTTGGGCACGCGCATGCTCAGCCACCGCAGGGGTACCTCCTTGTCCTTCAGGCCCACCAGGGATGCAAGTTCTGGGGGCAGCTGCACGCGGTCCATCTTTAGCAGGCCTGCATGCATGTGGCGCATCGCATGTTCATACAGCGTGTACTTGCTACACACATGCAGAGGGGTGATTGCAACCCATGGGAACAGAAGAGAGGCGGAGGAGGGCCGGTCTGGCTCCACAGCTGGTACAATCCATGCAGGCAAGTCAGCTGTTGTGCTTTACGATGCACGCCAGGTACAGTTCAACAAAATAAAACTTCACAATGGCACAAGAAGGAAGGGCGGGAGTGCAATAGACCTGCCGCAACAGCACTGTGCACCCACCTGTTGAATTGGCTCTTCCGATGCCTGCGGCTTGCGCGATCTTGTTCAGTTTCTCAAAGGCATGCTCCTGCACAGTAGAGCAATCGGCAGCCATCTCATGCCATGCACTGCATGAGACTGGGGCCTGCTGGGGGTGCAGCGACATGCACCCTTGTGTTACAACAGTCATGCTTAAGGAGAATCAGCAACCCTGCTGAGTCAGCACAGTGTACATGCCACCATGCCAAGTGTTGAAGTGTGGTGCTCACCAGCCGTATGCCTGTTTTCTCATCTGGAGTACATTTCAGGTAGATGAAGGAGGATGTCGGCCGCCCCACCAAGATGCTGGCCACGGCATCGCTCAGTAGGTCCTGTTGGCACAAAACATTAAGTATGCTCACAACTCAATCAAGTGCCACTCACTTATGCTGCAGGACACAACCAGGCAGACGCACATCCGTGCATCAACACGACTGTAGAAGATGTGCTGAGTGCAAGTATGGCCTGACCAGCCCCGCGCCTGCTCATTGTAGGTGGTGCAGCCGGCCACGCGAGCCGCATGCAGCCCTGCCATCTTGTCATCCATCCAGCGCAGCATGCGGTCCGCAACCTCTGTGGCGAGCCATGCCGCGGGGCCTGCGCGCTGTGTGCCCTGCCCCCTCACGTATGCAAAGCCTGCGCTTGCGCCACGGAGGGCGTCATATGGGCGCCCATCATCCCGGGCATCTGACAGCCAGAAGGAGAAGTCCTTGAAGAGTGGGTGGCGCAGGATGCTGCAGGGAGCGCACCAGCATTGTGGCGCAACGAAATGTGAATCCAGGTCAATGCAGCTGTTGTTAGCTCGTGGTGGACTGCCTGTTACGACCACTACGCGGCACTTCTTTGTCAGTTGCAGAGCTGATGAACCACAGAGCTGGGCAACGCATTTGCGAGAAATGAAGTGGGTGGCAGGCAGCAGGCACCGGTGACAGGGAGCCACATATGGAGCAATGCAGGAGGGCCAGCCACTGAGCCACAGCACCACAAGACAGCACCACCTGAATGGATGGCAGGTCAACACGTTTGTACCTGTACGGGTCACCCTGCAGCGCCATGGACGTGCTCAGTGCTAGCACATTGTAGCCTGCGCGCACTGCACGCGCCACCGTGCGCCACCTGCAGCGTGTTTTGGCACGTTGCCTGCAGTTGGCCGCTGATCTAAGAATCCAGGTAGTCTATGTACAATGGAACGTTCCGTTTTATGGTGTGCATCTTTTCAACTTTTCTCAGCTGAACCTTACGCACTTGGCAATCCACAGCTTGGTCTCCGGCAGCACGTCCAGTGCTTTGCAGGCGCCACTCCAGCCGCATATGTTAAGGAACTCGCCAGGCACGCCCTTGCCCACGCTTTGAGCACATGCTGCCTCATCCACCGCCACAGGCAGTACGTTCTCCAGCCCTGCGCGTGTGCATGAGACCAACATACGGTCCAG
Source organism: Haematococcus sp. NG2 (assembly GCA_004335575.1). Taxonomy (NCBI): domain Eukaryota; kingdom Viridiplantae; phylum Chlorophyta; class Chlorophyceae; order Chlamydomonadales; family Haematococcaceae; genus Haematococcus; species Haematococcus sp. NG2. The sequence continues at coordinate 1,065,815 of QAXD01000007.1, forward strand.
CTGCTGCATGCCACATGCAGCAGCTGGTGGCTTGCCAGCCCACCGCACCTTGATCCAGTAGGGCATGCATGAGCTGCAGCATGGCTGTTTTGAGTGCGCCTGAAGTGCCTGTGACGGGCAGTATAATGATCTCCTTGTTCACGCTGCGTGCCGCCAGTGCAGAAGCAAGCTGTCCATCTGCAGGCACATGGAGGAGCAGATCAGCACTCAGATGGCACCCTCATGCGATTTGCTTCAATGGCAGGACAAGAGCAGCTCTGGTCCGTGAGACCAGTCTCACCTGCATCCAAGTCACCATAGAAGGAGGCGCCGTTGAAGCACATCCCACTGCGTTCACAATTGCGCATGCCTGGCTCGGCTTGCACCGTGCATGCTGCTCTCCATGCCGCCAGCAGCAGCAGCAACGCGCACCATTGGCCATGTGACATGCCCAAACACACCATTCCCTGCATGGTCGCTCAGCTGGGTGCTGGTAAGCTGGCAGATCTCAATTTAGTTCTTTACTTGGCATGTTGCAGGGGTCCCAGAAGCAAGATTGAGCTTCAGCGCCTGCACCCATTTGCGCCATCACAACAAGCCCTTCGGATGTCCACGCGTTTATGCAGTATTATTGCGCCGTCACGCTCGTGCTTCACTGTTTGGCCGCATTTTCCAAAACCACACCCATTTCACTGAGAGGGCCTGGTTGACCTGTGTGCTTGGGGTGATTGAACACACGCTGAGAGCATAGGGTACGCCAGCGAAACAGCCGGCGGCACCATTACACCGCTCAGAGCTGCTGTGATTTCAAATCTGACCTGCGCAAGCAGACACAACTGGGGGGACCCCGGTCGTTCTGAAAGATTCCCCTCGCGCCATTCTGGGCGCAGATAGACGTAGCCCTGCAAGAGGGGAGCAGGGGAGCATTCAGTGAGCCCTTGGGACGTAGACAGCTAGTGTGCCGGAGGCAGGGGCAAGCCCCAGACTTTATGCAGGTGCGATTTTCAGCTCAAACGCAGCTGGAACGCAGCAGGCAGATGGTGCTCGAGGTTGCAACAGCGAAGCATGGGCACAGAGTTTCCATGTGCAAGCATGCAAGCAGCTGCCCATCAGAAGTGACGGATTTGGCGATCAGAAATGCCAATGCATCAAACGCAGCGCCAGGAGGGGGTCAAGGCCTCAGGGCTGTCATGGGCCTGAGACCTCGAGACACCAGGGGTTAGCGAAGCAGTCAGCAGCCAGCCAGCAATGCAGCACGCATCATACGGAGCAATTACGCAGCTGGGCCGTGTGCGTGGCATGCCTGGGTCAGTGAGGACTTGGTCCAACATGCATCTCTAACTGCATGGTACTCCTCCTGCCGCAGGCGTAGACCTGCGAGTAGGACTCTATGCGGACCTCAACGGCATTGCTGCTTTTCTGCAGCGTATGCCTAGCAACATCAGGTGCGTGGCTGGGCAAGGCAGTGAGCCTTCACCAGCTGTTGGGAAGGGCACGCAGGCAGAGGCCAGCCATGCTAACCAGAGACAATCGAAATGCTCTTCAATGCAGGCTTAGCTTCAACAGGATGCACATCTTGCGGCGACTCCCTGCGTGATGAGACAGCTCCTTTGATACGCAACAGGTGGGCAAGACACGCTGCGTAGACGTTGTTTTTTCATGCCAGGGAACATTTGTATGCCTGCTTCCAGGCTGGTCAGCAGCCTTACCTCGTGGAATGCATAATCAAACATGTCCTCTATGAACTTGCTGCACCACGCATGCGACAACGTTAATTCGCGATATTTCCGCAGGTTTGGGAGGCAACTACGGCAAGTCGAGGCAACCGTCCCGGGGTATTTGATCCCAGACGAACAGCCACATCGCTGCACAGGAAGCGACTGCTGCCAGGAGGATGATTATGCGTCGCCCTACAGGGTGGTGATGCTGAACTCCACTAAGGCATCCTTTGGAGGGCGCACATACACCACCTTCTTCATGAACCTGACCATGACAGATGCCTGCTATGCGCCTGTCGACCAGGCAGGCTGCTGCAATGCCAATGTCAGCACCATCTGGATTGATGTTGGTGAGTGTGAAACATATGTCCGTGCTGTGCTCCTGCGGGATGCTTGCCTTATGCTTGCACAAGCTTGAAGCAACACCAGCTCACTGAATCACATTTGCTTGGCATGCAGACCCTGAGCTGAAGGTCAAGTTTGCTACCCTGAATGGCGAGCCAGCTGCCATCCAGGCACAGCAGGACATGTACGGCTTCCGCATGGCAGTTGGGCCTGCGCAGTACCAAGCGTTCCGTGGGCCTGGCGGTGAGCATGGTTCCGTCCTGTCATGCCCTGTGCCTGACTGCGGTGTACATACAAGCAAACAAGCTGCACACACCAGATTGATGCTGCATGTCACACGGGTGCATGTTTGATGGCAGCGGCTCAGCATAGCTGTTTGTGGTTGTATTTGCAGTCGTGACCATCTCCGTGACCGTGGAGGGCAGCGCAGATAACCTTTGCCCCCTGCCTGACATTGCCCCGCTGGAGGGCCTGTGCGACGTGATCCTTGAGGGCGGGAATTCCACAGACGCTGGTGCTTGCTGCCCACGCGGCCTCTCACAGTTCAGCGCCAAGGGCAGCAGCTGGGTGCCTCCTAGCGACTTCTTTACATGCGTCTCTGACCCCGTGTCCTCGCCCTTTGACCTCCAGCTCACGTCTGTCAGTGACGTGTTCAACGGTGTTGGTGGCACCAAGCTGTCCAACTACACGCTCACTTTGAAGCGCACCACTGCAACCTGCAAGGCCGGTCCCAACAGCTGCTGCGGCATGGAGCTGTCATACATGATGATCAAGATCATGGCTGGTGTGAACGTGTTTGGTGTGTACATCAACAGTGCACCCCGCACTGTCAAGGTCGCCCCCTTCAACCAGGGCCAGATCACCTACCAGGGCCTGCTGTTGGAGAACCTGGGCTGGGACGCGGACAGCATCCCTGACGCTGGCCAGAAGATCGTCGTGACGGTCCAGATTGGCCCCTCAGATCAGGCAGTGCCGCAGCTGTGCTCCACGCCCGCCCAGGGCTCGCTCTCTGGCATGTATGGCAGCTGCTCCTTCTACCTGCACTCGGACGATGGGTTTTGCTGCCCCTCAGGTGCCACTGCGCCTGTTTCGGGCCCGGGCCCCTTCCCTCCTCCTCCCCCTGGCTCCTGCGACCCTCAGTTCCCTGTCCCCATCATCGACACGTCGATGTCCCTGCAGTACTACGAGCACACCACCAGCGCCAGCAGCAGTGTGTTCTCGTTCCTGGTTACGGACCACAACAATGCAGCTTGCAAGACCAGCAAGGCATACTGCGTGGATGTGTGCGGCTGGACGCTGTTCACACGGGATGAAATCATGGACAGCCTGACCTACCCTCAGGACGACCCTGCCAACAACGGCAGGCTGCAGGTGCAGCGTGGTGCTGATGCATCCGTCACCTTCACCTATGGCCCCTCTGGCTCTGCAGCCCTCACCTATTACATCACCGCCGCGGGCTCCATCAGCCTCTCACAGCTGTGCCGCCCGAATGCCCACCCCGACCAGGGCAACAAGGCATGCGCAGCCATGGTCAAGTCATCTGCCAATGTGTACTCCATGGTGTTCTTCGATGAGCCCCCCGTCATCAACAACTACCCACCTCCTCCCCCTCCCGTGAGTGGCAGCTCCATGTCTGGCTGGGTGTTCACACAGGGTATCTGCAGCTGCCACCACAGTTGGGTGTTGTTGTTCTGTGACACACGCAAGTTTCGCTGCGATGCAGAGCCTTTCAAGTCCTTGCTTGGGCTCATGCCTCTGACTTGCCCCGTGATTGCTTGTTGTCATACCTTCGCAGGTCAGTATCTGCTCCGTGTTCTCACCCATGGAGGACTCCTGCATGCGCATCGACAGCGCCCGCTTCAACGTCATCGACGGCGCCAGCTCTTCATACACGGTCGTGGACTTCCAGGTCGGCAACCTGGACAGTGCAGTGACTGGATGCACGGCCGACTCTGGCATCAGCTTCCGCGTTGTGGTGCAGAACACTGTGGTGTCTGAGCTCTCGTCCCGCGGCAACGCTGTGAAGCCCACCAACGTGCAGTACGACAAGTGAGAGGGAGCGCGGGCATGTGTGGATCTTGTTTGTGCTGGCTACTGCACGACGGTTGGGCACGGACAAGTGCAGGTCTGCTTGATCGTTCCTTTGTGGCCTTCCTCTCAACAACACTTTCCCTCACATGTGCGGTCACGGATGCGTCATGCTTGCAGCTCTGGCTCCAACCTGCTGTGGACGTCCACCCCCACTACTGTCAACAGCACGGCCCACTATGCATTCAACGTCAAGGGTGCCAAGACCGCTCAGGACATCTGCGTCCAGGGCATGACCGGCCAGCCTGCCAACACTTGCGCTGTTCAGTTCCAGGGCCGTACCAAGTGTTTCATGTAAGTGCAGGGTTGGATGGGCCAGGGCTGAGCATAGAGCATATAACGTGATGGTACACTGCATGCTGAGTTGCGCTCATTCAGCAACTGTTGCTCTGACTTCGCCTGCACTCCTTCGCTCTCTGCCATGCAGTGGCTTTGTGGGCCTGACGCGCGACACCTCCCTCACATGGACCGATATTACCGAGTCTGGCGGCTCCAACGCATCCATCATTGCTCCTGCTGTGGTGGTGCCCATCATCGCCGTCATTGGCCTGGCGCTGGCAGCATTCTTCTTCATGCGCAGGCGCCGCGAGAACGCCTCTGCACGCAGTGCTGGCAGCGGGTCCGGGGACGCGCTGGCTGCACCCCTGGTGGGGGCCACGCTCAGCGAAGGCGAGCTGCAGCGGCCTTCAGTGGCTGCCTCGGATGTGCAGGTGCAGCTGCCCAACTCATAGTGGCCTACTGGTTCAGGCCTCTTGAGCCAGCTGTATGCTCATACCTGGAGCAGTGCTGCTGGCTGTGGCTGCCTGCACGCGTGCGCTGGCTGCACGCTCAGGGCTGCCTAGACGCCAGGGCGCAGCATGGGCTTGCCTGGCTTATGGTGTGCGTTGTGTACGTGCGTCTGTGGCAGGAAGCAGATTGTAGAAGCAGGACTTAGATGCACTGGAGAGGGGTGAGTGGAGGGGTGCGCAGGGGGGTGCCCTTGCGCCTGGGGCCATTCGCGCCAGGCGGAATGGGCCGTGCCACCCGTCCTAAGGCCCCTGGCAGGTGATCAGTACAGGAACCCTTAACCCGGCCACCGAATGGCCCCACGGCCAAGGGTTGAGATGCGTGTACAGAGACGATGGGATGCGATTGTGTTGATGGGGCGCGGTCTTGTATGGGGCGCCTCGTGGATGCCCCTGCACTCAGGTGCTGCACTCAGCCGTGGGTCCATGCGCACGCCTGCGCGGCCATCATCAGTTGAAGTAGAACTAGGCTGTGTAGCATGGGCACACACCTGACGCTGACGTTTACTTGGTGATTCCTCACATGGTATGGGTCAATTTAAATGGTTGGCGAAAGTTGAGAAACAGGCAGGGCGTGCGGTGGGCGTGCTCGTTCTTGGTTTGCGCGCTGCGCGTCAAGGGGATAGCCTCATTTGACTGTGCGGCAAACCATGCCATTCTTCTGTGTGCATTAGCTGTGTGGTTGTAGAATGACCATGGGACGATGAAAATTCTTGCGCGGTGTAACACCAGCCACTGAATTTGCAATGTACCAGCAAGGCAAGGCACTAATCACAGCGTCTGCATTACAAAAACCTCAGCCGTCGCGTGTGCCCTGTTCCCGAGTCCATCACAAGCACATGCTGGAATACTTGTCCATCTGCTTAATGTAGCTTTACTGGTAACATCATGTAGCATTACTATGTCACAGTGCACCACAGACAGTGGGTTAATTGTTGCCTGGATTAGTCGCCAAACTGAGCGCCAGTGGTCCCACACATTATCAACCAACTACCGCATCTGGCTATTGATCCAGGCCAGACAACAGGTCCAGTGTGATACGATGCAGCTGTTGCTCCTTCGACAAGTACACCATAGCTTCAGGAGTAATGAGCTGCACGTTGACTGCGCGCTGCCCTGCTCGCGCACCACTTGCCTGCGTGCCATGTCAGCCAGTTTGCACAGTGGTGAGGTGAGCATAACTCCTTGGTCCATACATACTGAACAGATATCCACTGCATGAGTGTACTGCCCAGCTGATGCATGCTGGCCCTGTCTTTCAAGATTGGAATGCACATAGGGACATGCATGACGGCTCTCACTCACTCTCATTCACAACACGACCAATCTTATCATGGCCTGCGAGCAGCAACGCACCTGGCTTTGATGCTGGGCCTGCCGCACGTCTGTGGCTATCTGGAAAAATACCAGGTCGCCTGCCTGGCACACAGGCCCTGCATTCTGGGGTTGGTTGTCTGGTGTGCTTACAGCATGGTGCTCCTGTGTTGTTGCTTGCTGCGACGATGCAGCTGCATGTGGTTGTTGTGCCTGCATTGACCGTGATGCCATGTCTGTTGACCTGAACGTTACGTGCACAGGCTTGTTGCCATCTGTCAAGAACCTGCAGGGGTGATCAAGGTGCCCTGTCAGATGCATGCGTGTGTTCATTTGGCGGTGATCGCCCAGGTCGCTCGGGACGTGCCAGGCACCTTCGCTAATTGTTCATTACCATGCAGCTTACAGCAGGTGGTGTTAATGCGGCTGCTGCACACCTGATCAGGCCCTCCTGTTCTGCATGTGCTGCAACTGGGGTGTTCAATGCATGGGAAGGCACTGGCGGCTTCACAACCTTCCCAAGTTTCAGCTCGCTGCTGATACTTTCAAAGCAGACTGTGCCTGGTGGTGCCCTGGCCACCTCTTGTGCACATGGCTTGCCATTTGCATCCTGAACAACAATGAACTGCACCTCAAGGCCTGGCTGGACATCTTCGACACTTAACGAAGGATCTAACGCTGAGAAATGAAAATAAAGATCCAGTCGCCGACCTGTGCACTTAATGAACCCAAAGTTTTTCCGGATGCTTGCAACTTTGCCATATTCCACTGATCCCATTATGTCATTTTCACAAACAATCTCTGTTGCCTGATTGATCAAAAATGATCCAAACAACCCTAGGGGCTAGTACGCCACGAGCTCTTGCTCATGCAGCCATCCCAAGTAGAATACAAACTGTGTCCAAGAGCCTGCTCAGGCGGCCGAAAGATCGTGCTTGCATCTTTTGCAGCTGCGCGTAGCCCCACCGACGACAGACCGAAATGATGAATGTTTATCGTTTCCATCAAGATTTGATCAGCGATGCTTGACGTCAAATGTGCAACGTTGGTTTGATGTGATGGAAAAATGCTGACTATTGTTCGCCGTTTACAAGTCTATCCAGTAGCCCGTGCAGAAGCTTTAGATTTCCCTTCGTTCTTGCTTCTTCTTACTTGTCCTCCTGGCCTGCTTGAGAAGCATCGTGACTAGAGCAGCCATGCTTTATGCAGGAGGGCGCACTGCGGGCAATAAATTACATTCGTCTAGGTCGACGCTGCTGGCTGGGCCCAGTGCAATCAGCAAGGGTGCTCCCTTTCAGAGGCCCGACCTGAGGGCATACGCGAATGCGCCAGCAGTGGCGGAGCGCCGCACGACTCCCCTCCCAAAGGAAGAACTGGTGCAGTACATCGCATCCGGGTGCAAGCCACGAAGTGCATGGAGGTGTGTGTGGTGATGGCATGCGCATGCCACATGGATGATGTCAGTAGCTGGCCTGCACGCCTTCATATGACAGGCCACAGCATCCTGTGGCACTGCCACTGTCCTTGTACACCTGGATTGCCATGGCTGCAGTGTTGTTGCGTGCGAGGAACACACCGCGATCTGTCTGAGCCATGCCTGCTTCTGCTGTGTGCATGGCGTGGCTTAGGCACCAGGACTCATGCGCCGTGATGAACAATTCAGGCAGCACACCCTGATTCACTTCACCACATGTGGCGCTGGACTGGCATGCTGCGCACATGTGCCCATTCACATCCCCGCACACCTACTTGCACATGATGCACGCTACAAACAAGGAAATGCCAACGCCACCCAAACAACCCCTCTCGCAGGATCGGCACCGAGCACGAGAAACTTGGATTCAACTGGGCTGACAACTCGCGTATGTCATATGAGCAGATTGAGCAGCTGCTGCGCCGACTGGAGTCGCGGTTTGGGTGGCAGCCCATCATGGAGGCTGGCAAGATCATTGGTGTGACCATGGATGGCCAGAGTGTGACCTTGGAGCCCGGGGGCCAGTTTGAGCTGAGTGGTGCTCCAGTGGACTCCATCCACCGCACCTGTGCCGAGGTCAACAGCCACTTGTACCAGGTACGGGCAGGCACAGGGCCACATGACCATGTATCTGTGTGTACACTCATGTGCAGAGCCTGCTTCTACAGTTTCCGACTTCTCCTCACAAACCAGAGAGGGCTGGGTCAGGGATGCATAGCTCTCAGGGTGTGCGGATTAAATGAGGCTGCCGCACGTCTGCCACTTCAAAACTGTGCTGTGACTGCGCCATCACACATGGACGCAGGTCAAGGCAATCTGCGAGGAGATGAACCTTGGGTTCCTTGGTGTTGGCTTTGACCCCAAGTGGGACCTGAAGAACATCCCTGTGATGCCCAAGGATAGGTGGGTCGCAGTAACAGCTGCATCAGCTGGAGCATTTGCCGGTGGTGCTCGGCATTGACACCACAGCAGTGGTGCATAGTACGTGGGTGTTTTAAGTTGCCATGCACCGACTGTGTGGCACAGACAACGCAACCAGCGGCAGATAAGTGTTGGCGTCGGCAAAGTGCACTGCAATCGCGCTGTCCATGGGTTCAGGGTTGCATGTTCACTATGCGGTGGTGCATTTCGCTCATGTGCAGGTACAAGCTGATGACGGCGTACATGCCAACCGTGGGCAGCATGGGCCTGGACATGATGTACCGCACGTGTACTGTGCAGGTGGGGCATGGGCCTACATGCCGCTGGCCATTCCTGCACGTGCTTTCTGTAGTTCTAGGCTTTGCTAGGCTTCCTGGCCTAGCCTGCACTAGCCTCCTGCTGCTTCCACACGGTTTTGACGAGATGTTACTCCAATCGCAACCCCATTGATCTTCCAAGCAACTCACCAACCAACTGACCACCCAACTGACCTTCCAACCAACGCACCAACCAACCAACCAACTGATTATCACCCCCATCATCCGACCGGCACATTTGCAGGTCAACCTGGACTATGAGAGTGAGAGGGACATGGTGGAGAAGTTCCGCATCGGCCTGGCGCTGCAGCCTGTTGCCAACGCGCTGTTTGCAGCCAGCCCCTTTAAGGAGGGCAAGCCAACAGGGTGGGTGATGCCAAGGGAGCGCAAGGGGTGTGGGATGCCCTGCAGGGGGCAGGAGGAGGATGAGGATGTGGGATGGTAACACAGGGTAGGAAGGTGGGCGAATTGAGCAAAGTAGATGCAAAGGGGAGGTGGGGTGCAGGACAGGTGAAGGCTGGTGGATCAACTGTCTGGGATGTGGTGGTGCTGCACAACACGTGCTGAGCAGCTGGATCTGAAGAACTGAAGGGCTGGTGGGCTGACTGCTCAGTCCACCCCACATGCATCACACTTCTGCGCCTCGCCTGCGCATCACAGCCGCGCACCTGACACCTGCTTGCATGTGGTGCACCGAACACGTCTGCGCAGCTACCTATCCACACGCGGGCATGTGTGGACCGATGTGGACCGCTCCCGCACGGGCGGCCTGCCGTTTGTGTTTGAGAAGGACTTTGGGTTTGAGCGCTATGTGGAGTACGCGATGGATGTGCCCATGTACTTTGTGTACAGGTGAGGCAGTACAGCTGCGGTAGCAGCAGTACAGTTGCATGTACTGCTGCTGCCTGAACCAACACCTGATCTCTGGATGGTGCAGCAGGCAGAGTGGCAGAGCCGATGCAACCCATGGCTGCATCGCTGCTCATACTGCGCTCTTGATGAGGCTCATCTGACCGGGCTTGCACATGAACTCCGTGCCCCTCACAGGGATGGCCACTATGTGAATGCACTGGGCCAGTCTTGGCGTGACTTCATGGCCGGCAAGCTGCCTGCGCTACCTGGTGCGTGCAAGCGGTATATCAGGCATGTGTGTCATGGGGTTACCCCCAACCTTGCCTCGGAAACAGGAGCAGGAGCTGCTTGGATATCAATGGCACAGCCAGCAACAGCCAAGCAGGGCCTGCAGTGATTGTCTGGGTTCCAGCAGCACCACAGCTCCCTGCTTGTTTTCCCTCATATGTTCCCTCATATGGCACAGAAATCCAGCCAGCAGCTGATCGACTGCTGTAACTGCGCGCACCCCTGCAGGCGAGTACCCGACCCTCGCTGACTGGGCCAACCACCTGACCACCATCTTCCCAGACGTGCGGCTCAAGAAGTTCCTGGAGATGCGAGGTGCAGATGGTGGCCCGTGGCGCATGCTGTGTGCACTGCCTGCGCTGTGGGTCGGCCTGCTGTACGACCCCCAGGCACAGGCAGAGGCACTGGCATTGATCGAGGACTGGACACCTGCTGAGCGCGAGTACCTGCGGTCAGAGGGTCCAAAGTATGCTCTGCACACACCATTCCGTGGTGGCACGCTACAGGTGTGGGGGCCATGGTAGTGGGCAAAGGATTAGGGTTAGGTGATGCGGGGTGTGGGTGGTTGCACGGCTGGCAAAGCATGTGCGGCATGACACATGGGTGGGGAGAAAGGTGCAGGAGCTGGGATGTGGACTGTCATCTCAGTGACTTCCTGACCAGAAGAAGCATGGCCACAGACTCACAGCAAAGCAGCAAAACCAGGGCGCCCAGGGGCACCCAGGACGCTGGGCTCATGGTCGTTCTAGTGCACATTCTGCTCATGTTGGTGTCTGCTACACCCTCATCTGCTCCTCCTGTGCTGCACTGCCGTGATGGCAGGACGTGGCGAAGCAGGTGCTGAAGATCGCGCATGGCGGGCTGCAGCGGCGGGGGCGTGATGAGGAGACGTTCCTGAAGCGCTTGGACGTGATCGCGGAGACAGGGCTCACACAGGTGATACCTGTTCACCACGCCTGAAGTTGTGGCACGCTTGCTACTTTTGACATTCAGCTACTCTGGACACAGCGCCATGTATGACGTGCAGCGGAGCAGAAGGAAGCCCAGCCGCCATCTCGTTGGCAATTGTGCTTCAGGGCCTAACTCCTCCTGCAGCAAACATTTCACGGAACTAGCGAATCGTATCCTGATGGACACCTCACTGTGGCTGCTGTCACGTGCCCATGTGGCCTCACTCTCCATGCTCTTGCATTCCTTGCCTTGCAGGCGGACCACATGTTGGAGCTGTATGAGACCAAATGGCAGCGCAGTGTGGACCCACTGTACAAGGACTTCGCGTACTGATGCAGTACACCTGGAGCAGCACACTTGAAGCAGTACACCTGTCCACTTCAGCAGTACACTTTTGAGGCGGTGCAACAAGCAGGATGATAGGCACCGCAGGCGCACGCAGCAGTACAGCCATGCGGGAACGCAGTGGTGCAGCGTGCAAGTTGGGGCCTGCGGTGTGCTTGATAGCAGTGTGGCAGCCATGTTTGGTGCTTGGTAGGTACACGCACAATCATGTAGTGTGCTAGCGGCCTGCGTTGGGAACCAGGGTGTGGTGACGTGTTGAGGGACGAGGGTTGGCGGCACATGTACGGCAGTGTATTGGGTGTGGCATCACACGTACTGCTCCACATGTGCAGCTGCCTGGCTGCGTTAAAGACAAGGACTCTGCACACATCCTCGGCCATACCGTGCATATTTCATTCATGATTGGGTAAGCAGTTGTATGATGGCCATCTGATTGACGAGTTGCCTGGTGCGGGTGGTGCTAGTGATGTACATACTGAGTGTAGGTGCTCAATGGCTGCATCTTCTGAACCTGATGCTGAATGGTCCACGTCACAAGCGAGGTTTCAGTTGGTAACCGCTGATTATGGTATATGCGTGTTAATTCATTACAGACGTGGGGACTACTCTTGCACCTATTGAGTGCAGCAGGTTCAGACATTGCAGCCTGACACCAACCACCAACAGTTGCACAGCCAGCTTACCTTCTTTCGTTACAGTGCACTTGCAAGACCAGCAGGTGCCGGCCACAATGTTCACACATGGATCACGTGGTTGTATGAGCATTTGTGCTGAAGGGGTCAATCCCATCAAACCAATCAACAGGGGCAGCAGCTGCGGTGGGCAGCATTATGACCAGTTGCATGATCATGGCAAACCAGCAAACAACCCTGAGGTAACAATGCAGGCACCAGAAAGGAACGTACACATTCAGTAAAGTTGGTAAACCAGAGAGCTATAAGGAGTGGCTGCTGACCGAGGGCGGGAAGCATGGAGATGAGGCCTTATTGATATCGCTTGTAAGCCTAGCCTTCATGGCTGTAACGCTATTTCTAACGTAAGAAGACTGGGTGAGAAGGCTGGGAACTAAGGAGCGACGAGAAACTTGTGAACATCGACCTACAGCGCGCCCTTGAGCATGAGTTAATCATACTCATTGATCATAAGTTCATAACGCTCATACGACATTTCACGGCCTGTCACAAGAGATCCTCAGCACTTAAGGCTTAGTCACCCACGTTGTCCTGACCCACTTGGTAGTCTATGGCGACAAAGTTTGGGACCTGCTGGTTTGTCACGCCCACTCTATGGCGCAGTTGGCAGCCAAGATACAAGGAGAACGAGGTGGCCCATGTGCGTGCACCACACCCCACCTGGCACATCCAGCCTGCAATGCAAACAGCAGCTAGGGCCCCTACCTAGGCCAGCCCTGTCTGTGCTGTGCTGTGAGCATGACAGCTGTCATCAATGAGAGCTCTTCCTTGCCCCCAACCAGGGCGTGTAAGTAAACCTACAGCGCCTGGTCAAAGGTTGCCAGGACACGTGTTGCTGCCCTTCCAGATCATTCTGCAGGAAAGGCAGTTTGATGAGTTTGACAGTCTAACCAATGCACCCAGCGCCTGCGCATGGTCTCAGTGTATTGATGTACTGCCGTAGTGCAGGGATTAGCCAGTGCATTACCCCCATGCTTGCTCTCCTTTGTTCATGACGATTTCCAGCTATGCGCCTGCAATGTCAGTTGCTTAGGTCCGTGCTCAACACATCGCTGGCGTGTATCAGCCCTTGTAGCACACGCTCTTTGGGTTTTATAGAAACATTGATATCTTCAAACAATGCAAGTCTCGGAGCATCCAACTCGGCCCCCAGCGTCAGCTACATCCATACGATAGGCCAGACTCTAGATCAGAGCGCCCGTGCTGACAGGAGCACACATCAGGGCTCAGATGCTGCGGATGCTGCAGCCAGCACTACAACAAGTGGCATTGCCACATTGCAGCTCAGGGGTAAATCACCGCTCAAGAAGCCACCCATTCCCAGCAGAAAGAAAGCGTCCTTGAAATTCAGAGAAGAAACACCGAAACCCTTGCCAATCAGAAGCACGATCAAGACCCAGGTGCCATCCTCTTCCAAATTTGTTGGAAAAGCAGTTTTCATTGGTAAGTTCAAAGCATGAGTTGACTAGCAATGTACTCAACACCTTGTCATGCCTCTGCATGCACGCCAGTACACCGCTGTTGGTGCAGTCACTGCAGTGCATGGGCTTTGTGCTTGTTGCGGTCAGCATGTGATGCACAGCATGTCTTTCAACCTGCAGGCACAGAGGTGGATGTACAGGCGGTAGCACGAGACTTTGGGTATGCATTGCTGCGCTCTGCCCGGGATTATTGCGTGCTGTCACTACTGGTACAGCCATGTCAGTCTCTGCCGGATATGCCCCCTGGCAAAGGCACCTCAGACAAGATCCTCCAGGTGTGCTCCTGATCATCCAGCTCGAGAGTGAGGCGCACTTCATGGTGCTGCTTAGAACAATGCGGTGCCAGTGACATCCTCATCCCCAGTGCCAGCCTGTGTTTCAGCGTGGCTCAAACAGTTGGGGCTCGAACCAGGCCATGTGCTGCATGCATTCAAGAAGTGCTCTTAATGCCTTCCTTTGCACGCGCCTGCGCACAGAGCATGCCCACCCATGGGTGTCTGGTGGTGTTCAGATTCGGGTCTGTGGTTTTCTTCACCACAGAGGTCCAAGGTACAGTGATGTGGAGTGCTGCCTGAGGCAGTGCGTCTGCAAGCTTGTGTATGTACCTGGCTTGTGTAGTACATGTGCCGCAGTTGCTCCTGTAGCTGTGCTTGTGCTCGGGGTATGTGTGCTCTTGCACCACTGGTATCATCGCGCATGCCGCCCACTGCAGCGTACACATGCCGGTGTCATGCACAAGCCAGTGGTGATGAACACATCAGCTTTCTTGTTTTGCACAGGGCGGAAGGAGAGTGTAGCCATGGACCGGTGGCTGGACTGTTTGAGGCGGCATGTGGCCGAGCAGCTGCTGCTGCCGGCCCCTCTACCGCAAGCAGAGGGTGAGGGGTTAACTTGATGATTTGATTGACCGAGATCGACATTGCACTTCATGAATGTGTGGTGAGGATATCAAGTGCCTCTGTTATGCTGGGCAGTCTCCCGGGCTCAGAGCAGCAGGGCATGGAGCATCTGCTCGAGCAGGAGCAGCAGTGTGCAATTCATTGTTGGTTTGGTTGTTCAGTGGTGTGCCATGCATCTGCACGCTTACGTCCCTGCACACGAACCTGCCCAGTTATGCCTAAATAAGCATACCGTACCAAACGTCACACGCCGCAGAGCTGTGCATCGAGCTGGACGCCGCTCTGAAGCGGGACTTCACTCGGGAAGGCTCATCATTCCTGCGCATGGCACGCTGGGTGTGTGTGGCACGTGGGATTGGTGTTGGTCTGAGTGGTGCACCTAGTTGGGCAGCCAGGGGCTGTATGACTATCAACCGGCTGAAGAAACTTTTGTATACTGTCTGCATTATGTGACTGCCGGGCGCTCATCCTCCAACATTACATTCCCAGCTGCTGCTTGCGCATACTTCATGTTCTGTATATTATGTCGCATACTGCCACACCCATCCAGGACTTGGGCAACCTGGAGACCTGCGCGCGCGTGTTGGGGAAGAGTGTTGCTCTGGATGCCTACCACAGGTGTGCTTGGGGGCAGGCTGCTGAGCCTTGTGAAGGGCAGGTGTGCGTCTTGTGGCAGTTTGCGGCGGCTGTGTGGTCTGAGGCACACGCACGCCCAGATTGCCGTCCTGAGTCTGGTTGAGCCTGATCCTAACTCACGCAGCCTGTGCTGGACTAGCCCTGTTGTGCACCATGCCATCTCACATGCCATCTTCCTATCTCACACATCAGCGTTGGGACCTCACATAAGCTGACCCCCACGCTTCCCACCCTTCCCTACGGTCCAGTGTGGTGGATCGTGACCTGCTGCTGCTCATGCGTGTGATGGAGGACAACGCGTATGCACATGGTGCCCCAGTGCCCCCCTCCCACGCAAACCGGAGCGGCCCACAGGCCGCACCGCTGTACCACAAGCTGATGCGGCAGAGTGCCTTGGGCCGCGCGGTGATGCGGCTGCTGTGGGGCAGGCGGTGGGATGCACGGGACCCTGCGCAGGCAGGGAGTGGCAGCGGCAGCCGGGGGGGCGCTGAAGGTCCCAACGTGTTTGGCCGTGGGGTGGATGGCACCAGGGATGAAGCAGGGGAACATGCGCAGAGCAGCAGCGGCGGCAGCAGCAGCAGCAGCAGCAGTAGCAGCGGCGCAGACGATGGCAGTAGCAGCTGGGCGGGCAGCCGTAGCAGCAACCAGCCGGCAGGCAGCAGCCATGCGCTGGACACGTCGTGGCATGAAACCGAGTACGCAGGCGACATTGACTCTGACAGGCTGGTGGCCCTCCTCATGAGTGTGGGGGCACTGGATGTCAAGGTGGGGTCCTCGACAACATTTCAACACTTTGGGGTCTGGCTGCTCGTGCGCAATCCTGTCACCTAACAGTGCTGCTGGTCATGAGGATGATGCTTTTCAATGGGGTTTGTGTGAGGCTCGGGGTGTGACCAGCACCAAGGTGTACGCGAGGCCACCATCAGGGGCCCTTACTCACCCGCAAACCATTCAAGCAGTGCACAAGCCACACCTTAGCTTCTTGTCTGCGGGCCCGGGTGCATGCGCGTGTCACCCTGCCATCCGCCCAGCCGCTGCAGGGATCGTTATGAAGCAGGAAAAAAGACGTTTGAAGCAAAACCCAAAAGTTTTGAGCAAAAAATAGTGTTCTGTGTTTTCATTGTGTTTGTTGCAGGTGCAGCAGCGGCTGCGGTTGCTGGATAAGGAGCACACGCCCTGGGAGAGTGACAGGCATGACAAGTGCGTGAGGTGGCAGCAGCCACATGTCACTGTTGCTTGTGCGCTCCATGAAAGGCTCTGATGAGTGGTGGGGACTCTGGGCTGTGGGACTGCCCCTGGTCAACCTGGACGGAGTTGTTGCAGTGTTTCCCTGCACTGTGGCGTGCTGCCCCTGGCTACACCAAACATGCAGTCTGAGCTGGCAGGCACTTGCTGATACCGTAGCCACAAAGTTTAAAGGGACCATCCCATAAAGCTTGCGTGATACTGCCATGTACTGCTGCCACGTGCTGCTGCCATGTGCAGGCTGTGGTCCACAGTGCTGCGGTCCTATGACATCCGGCTGCGCAGTGAGCAGCTGAAGACGAAGCTGGAGCAGATCGCGCAGAAGTCAGCCACCTTGCTGGAGCTGAGGCAGGAGAAGACGTCACACCGGCTGGAGGTGACCATCACGCTGCTGATTATGTGGGTGCTTCTGGATGTGGGTTTGGGTTTCAAGCATCCAGCCACACCTCATGAACTGGGATGGCTTAAGATTCTGTCATTGTAGGCCTGATTGCAGGTAACAACACCGGTACTCTAGCAGGCCGCACCTTTTGCATGCAGCATCATGGCATTGACATGCAAGTCGCACGCTTAGTGGTGCAGAACCACGCATGAACGCGCCTCACCCACGCACATGCCTACTGCGTTGTGCAGGATGGAAATCGCACAAAGCTACTACTTCCATGTCAAGGGCGGATAGCTCCTCTGCATGAGATGTGACACAGGGGGAGGTGGCATGATGCAGGTGTATGGGTTCGGGCAGTTGCATGGAATAGCCACAGCACTTTACGGATGCAACCTACAAAACTGGCCTTTGACATGCTTGGCTTGCGCCCGAGGTCACCCATACTGTTAGGCAGTGCACAGGCCAAGGCTAAAGAGACTTCGTCATTTGATCTTCATGCTGCAACCAGCAGACTAGCCACCTGCTCAAGTAGACCCAAACGTCGACCAGCATGAAATGCACACCCGCAAGTGTCATCAGTGCCCTGAAATCGCCGAACACGTGGTACACAGCACCCAAGCTGACAAGTGGAAGGTGCTTGGGGACCACCAGGCTGATATGCAGGGTTTACTGCTGCACGAGGTGGGAGTCAAACCAAAATCAAACTTCCTGGGATTAAGATTCCTGCTACACTTTTGTTGCTAGAGCATCACATGTGGATGGGATACCGCTGGCAAGATCTTCATACCTAGATCAGTTACAGCTCAATTGTTCTCCATTTCTTCTGTTGATACTAACAAATCATTATTATATTGCCACATCCTAACACACATAAACCGGTGGGCTGTTAGAAACAGTTGGGTTGAATGGCATCAGGTCAAGTCATGGCGCACCATCACAGCAGTGCAGCATCGCCACATCAGACCATACCCAACAACTATGTCAGCTGTCGATGCAGTGTGCATAACTGGTGTGTTCCCAAACCTATGCTGCAGGAACACCATCATGATCTGGTAACAAATGATACCGATATGTGCAGGGAAACAACTAAGACGCACGCCCATCATATGACCCGCCGCATTTCTGCTGAAAGACCCAGCAAACGCATGCGCCTTTGACCCGTCAGCTAGGGAGGTGCACAATGCATGCCTTGCTGTCCCAGCACCTCTGCTAGCAATGCTGGTGTGTCGCCTGCAATGTTGCCCATCAAGTGCCGTGGTACTTCCCTAAATGGTACTTAGAGCGTGCCTCTTGCCAGTTCTTGGTTGGCCATATCGCAAGGCCAACCTGCTGACACCTCTACGCTTCTCCTTGGTCCACACAGCCCATGCCAATGTCGCAGTGCTCCCCGCAGTGGCCTGCCCTCCTAAGAAGAGTCCGTTCGCCGCTCAGCTGCCGAAGCCGTTCGTGCCTGCGTTGCTATGGTGCCGCAAGTGCACGTGCTGCTTCCCCAGAAGCGCCTCATTCTCTCCTGAACCAGGGCTGTGGGTTGCCCCAGGGTCTTGCTTGTCACCCTCATCATACTCCCCCATGTGTCCCTGACCTGACACTGGCAGCATCATTGCTTCGCCGCCTTCACTAGTGAACACCTGCACACAGTGGGTGCCATAACAGCAAGCCTTCACTACACTCTGCTGTGGCGTCGCGGCATTAGTTGTGGTAATTGTTAATGTTTTGTTACAGTAGCTACATGTCTGAAAATGCCACCTTGCACCACATGCACTACAGTACAGAGTTCATGGCAGCGGGGAGATGCCGAGGTGCCAGCTGTGCATGCTGACCACCAGACAAGCATGCACATGGACACATGGACTGCACAGACGCACATTCTCCAGCTCTAGTGCTGCCACCCCGCGCTTCTCCTCCCGCAGCTCTCTCTGCACACGCCATCAGCAAGGCCATGGTTCGATCTTTGTATGTGAGGACTGCAGTTTCAGGCGCCGCCTGAGCCGTGACAGGACACTCCAACATACTGACATGGGCCAGGCAGACGATGCAAACAAGAAGATGAACAGGTGGACAGATAACCAAGCCGCGAGAGCGGAAAGAGGACAGCCAGCCTATGGGTGCAGTGCACAGTCTGCACACCTGAGTGGAATAGTAGGTGACTGCACACGTGGCAGCCAGCACCACAGCACCCCCAACGTAGGTGGCCCACCCAGGCGCGTGCACTACTCCAGCCGCCCACCCAATGAAGGACCCCACCAAGGGCTCCAGTTGGAATGCGAGGGACACCTGCGGCAGGCGGTGCAGTTGTGACGCGTGACTTCATGACTTTGACTTGTAACAAGGTGTGAAGCTGTCCTAGATCTTGAGAGGGATGCCTCAGTTCCTAATCCTAGCAGCTGTGATGCAGGCAACAAATACAATGGGCAACATGCAAAGGGTCAGGGATGCTGGTGGATCACAGCGGGGTGCGGGAAACTGTGCGAAAGCAGCTACGATGATGCTGCACCATGCTTGGCGATGGGGCACCTGCGCTATGTGCCTGCCTGCGTGGTTGCCCAGCAGCCGGACGAACAAACAGGGGCTGGCATGAGCTGAAGAAGTGCACGATCCCATGGCAGGGTGGATGACATGCAGGTACACGGCGTACCGTGAGGGGTGTCAGGTAGCGCAGCAGGGTGTTGAAGCCCGTGTGCCCCACAATGCCTGGGCCCACTGCTAGGTACACCACCCAGCCCGCGTACTGGGCCCGGGTGAGCCAACCAAGCACCCCCCCTGCCCCTGCATCAGCTGCGGCCTTGCGCTCAACCTGCGTGGACATCAACACACATGATGTATTCAATACCGGAGCAGAGGGTGAGCAGAGTGGTGGACCCTAGGGCATCGCCTGCTGTGTGTGTTGCACTGTTTTGTGCACTGCACACGCGTTCGCATCGGCCGCACAACCTACAGGCCCACACAAGCTGCAAGCATGCGTATGGTGCGGGCGCACACTCAAGGAAGGTGAAGCAAGGCAGAAGCACTGTGTGCACACAGCACACGCAAAGCCAGCACGTCCCAAGCGTACCACGAGGGCCGTGAGTGAGAGCTGCAGCGCGGCCAGCCCAGTGACAGGGAACGCATACACAAAGATGGGCATCCACTGCCGCAGTGTGCGCCCCACGGCCAGATAGCCCACAAACGCGGCTGCTGCGAGCAGGGACGCCAAGTCCCCTGAAACGTGCACCCCGTCTGCCTCGAGCTCGGAGCGCGGTCCGAGCGCGAGCAAGGTACCCCCAAGGAAGCCGGCCAGCGTGCCCAGCAGCTCGCCCTGTTGCATGGGGCATGGGCACATGTGTGGTAGAATGAATCTACGAGTTTTGGCCTCAAACATCAAGGTAGGGGCAGGTATGCGGGTCTTCAGCAGGTAGCAGGATCCGGTGGTGCAGCGCGGGTGCTCTGAGAGAAGTGATGAAGCAGTGCAGTTTAGTGGCGCATGTGGCTCCCAAATGGCTGTGCTCAAACTGCCCAACACCAGCAACCCACAGGCACGAGTGCATACACGCCCTGCGGCATGCATTGGCACCCAGACATTTTGGTGCTTCAGGCGCATGCAGCAGGGGGCACAGGGGCTTGGGTCATGTGCATGCACACGACAGATGTTCCAGGTGGGTAATATGAGCTGGCATGCAGCGGCTAGAAACCCACCCATCACGCACCCGTGAGATGGGCTTGCGCAGCACCCACATGCCACATGCCATCAGCAATGGTGCCGAGCACACAAACAGCAGGCTGTGCGTGATGGTCGTGTGCTCCAGGCCCCATACCCAGGCCCCAAAGTGGACCGCGAGGGAGGTGCCGGATGCAAGCAGCAGCCGCCAGCTTTGAAGGGTGCGTATTTTGTCATCGGGGTTCTGCATGCCAAGATTGGGGTTGAGGTGCAGGAGGGCAGCATCGGGTGCTAGGGTCTAAGCGTTGGGTGCATGGTGCGTGAGGTGAACAATCTGGGTCAGCAGGAGTGACCCCATCCATTTGTTTTCGGCATTCGGTTGCTCTGTCCATCCTTGCATCACAGCGTCAGCACACACGGGATCACACTGCTGCTCCGATCATGCGCTCTGATCAAACATCAGTGACACATACAGTCATACACATGTGCCCAGCCCTGCCCGGCCGAGTACCTACCATGGCAGTTCGCCATTGGTACACAGCCCCAATGAACAGCAGCACTGACGTGAGCTGCAACCTCCAAGCAGCCAATGTGATTGGTGGCACTTCTGACATTTTCTCAAACACGGTTGCCGCTGATGATATCGCGCCAACCTGCAGCCCACAGTCAACAGCGCCAATTATCTGGTAGGTGCACAATCAGCTGCTTGCTGAGAAAGGGTCAGAACATGCGGCCTGTCTCAAGCTGTCCTGCCGTGCCCTGCACAGGCTGTAGTGCAGGCAGACGATGATTCACTCACCGCAGCTATCAGCATGGGCCATGCAAAGAAAGGTATCTGCGGGCATTGCTGGCGCAGCGTGTCAGAGAGAGCGAGTGCGCCCAGCATGACCGGCGCATGCACACAACCATGCATGCAGCATCGACTCCCACGTGTGCGATGTGCTGCTTACCCCTTTGCTGGGCCTCCATTGCCCATCAGAAAAGGGGTCTGCCTCGATGATGGGCTGCGCATCCAAACGCGTCCACGTCTCCCCAAGGTCTCTTGACCCACCACCGAGCGCAGCACCAACCCACCCTTCCACCGCCTGTCTCATCTTGAGCTAAGCTATCAATCAATATCCAGGGTGCCACATCATCCATCCGCTGTTCACCCTGGCGTGGCCATGCTGGGGCAACACATGATTGCAAGGGGCAAAGCTACGATGACCAAGGCCGTAATATTCATTTGTGTAAAAACTGTGACAAACCCGCCTGGTCACGGATCACCCGTCTCTGCACTGCTTGCATTTAGTCCTAGCTTTCCAGGGCTAGGCACTTTTAACATGCTGGGCGCTGAGCTCCGTGCTTCTGCAGGTTGCAGCAGCAGTGGAAGGTTTGCAGCCAACTCTCGCACGGTTACCAGGGCCCGCGCTCCTGCATTTTGCGGCGTCATTGGCCGCAAGGTGGCTCGGGCAATGACCATCTCAGCGGTGGCTAGCCCTGTGGATACGCTGAAGACGTACAAGTATGACGCACTATCCCAGCAGGAGATCAAGGCGCTGCTGCAGCGTCCTCGCATTGACTTCACCTCCATCCTGAACACAGTGAGTGTGTGTGTGGCCCATGCATTCACCATGCACACAAGCCTGCTGAAGCAGTTTGCATGCAGTCTGTGCTAGGGCGTGCCATGCCTCTGGCCGCACCACTTGCACGGGCAGCATATGCATGGACTAAACAATGTCAACCCATGTCGACCGGTGCCTCATAATGTAATGCCACACACGTGCACACACGTGCAGCTGAGAATGGCAAGTGTGCACATGCTGTGCACATTGACAGCATTATCATTATGCCCTTCCACCCTTTTGTTGCCACAGGTGTCCCCCATTGTGGAAGAGGTCCGCACCAAAGGCGATGAGGCAGTTAAGGCTTACACCGCAAAGTTTGACCGGGTCAACCTCACATCCGTGTGTGTGCGCATTGAGGTGCGCATGATGGGGCGACATGCAGGCAGGGTGTCAGCTGACGCCAGTGTGGAGTTGTGCCGGAACACACGCACTCTCAGCTGCAGGATCAGCCAGGCTGTTTGCATGAGTGCCTCAATATGACCCCAGGCAGTGCAGTTGGGCAGGGCAGTGTGTAGTGGCAGTGCCTTGGACATGAGGAAGCCCTGCTGTGAGGCTGAGGCTGAAGCAGCTGCAGCAGCAAGCAGCTGGCAGGCTGACAGCACACAGGGAACAACTGCTGCCATGACAGCACTGCTGTGCGCCAAGCAGCAGCCGGACGAGCTCTTGTTTGCACCACAGATCTCGCAGCGTCCTCAGGCTGCCACGTGCCAACTCCTCTTCATGTTGCACCCCTTGCACGCCATCCCCACGCACGCCAAGCACCTGTTGTGCTTCATCCACCCTTGCCGCCAACACAGGATCTGCCTGACCCAGTGCTGCCCCCTGAGGTGACGCGCGCCTTTGACACGGCGTATGCCAACATCCGTGCCTTCCATGAGGCGCAGCGTGGGGAGCCCCTGGAGGTGTGTGTGGGTGTGTGTGTGGGTTGGTTGTTGAGAGAGCATTGGGCGGATCAGAAGGGAAGGCTGGAGGTGGGGCGGGGGTTGTTGAGAGAGCATTTGGGGAGCCAGAAGGGGGGTTTTGGGAGGGCCACAAGGGGAGATGTCTCGAGGGAGTGCAAAACGAACAGAGTGCCAGCCAATGTGATACAGCCTACGTATGGCCATACGTAGGCTGTATTACATTGGCTGGCACTCTGTTAGGAAAGGGAGATGTGGGGCCACCAGAAGGGGCAGGTCCCAGGGAGGAAGGGGAGGGGCATGACGCCCTGTTGGGCTAAGGATGTAGTGCGTGCTGGGAGGTGCATGTTGTTGTTACAACTCCATGAGCGTCATGCCTGCTTTGGCAATGGCTTCTCATGCGCCAGCCTGGCATGTGCCCACGGGTGACGCCTGTGCAGCACACATGGCACTGGGAAGCATGGAACGCATGTGCGTCCTCTGCTCCACCCCATGCTGCGGGTGCCGCTGATCACAGGTTGAGACGATGCCAGGTGTGAGGTGCCGCCGTGTCACACGTCCCATTGGTGCTGTGGGCCTGTACGTGCCGGGCGGTACCGCTGTGCTGCCTTCCTCTGCGCTCATGCTGGCGGTACGTGCAGCGCTTACCCATGGCTGTGCGTGGTGGTGGTGGTGGTGGTGGTGGTGTGTGTGTATGGGGGGGGGGAGAGTTGGCTGGCTGTGGCTTCCTGACCGTTGGGGACAGTTGGGATGGGTGTGGAGGCTAGGAGCCCCGGGCCGTAAGAGTGTCGGTGTGTAGGTAGGCAGCTTGCACTGACCCATGTCCAGTCCCTGCAGACATGCACACCATGGGCAGTAGCGATCGTGAGCTACGACTCTGCTTCGCTTCGTCCCTTGGTTCCAATGGCCACCTTCCACCGCCTTCTTCCGGCGTCTCATTCCTAACTGAATGTTCCTTGTCCATGGTATGGGTGGCTGCTGTGGGGTGCAGGTACCCGCAAAGATTGCCGGCTGCCCAACCATTGTGCTGGCCACGCCCCCGCGCCCTGATGGCTCCATCACACCAGAGGTGCTGTACTGCGCGAAGAAAGCAGGTGTCACACACATCCTGAAGGCCGGTGGCGCGCAGGCAGTGGCTGCCATGGCATGGGGTACCGACAGCTGCCCTAAGGTGTGAGCTGTGGTGGTGCAGCAGGCGAGAGAAGGGCCAAACGCGTGTGCAGGCAGGGTGCTTCTCAGGAGGTCTGCGATCATGTGGGAGAGTGATGTGCCAAGCTCCAGGCGTGCATGAGAGGCCGTGACTGGATTCCTCTTGCTTAAAAAGGCACGCTGGGCCCAATCAGCACTCTGGATGTACCGCTCGTCTGATTGTACTGCCTGTACTGCCTGTACCGCCCACCTGCTCCTCCAGGTGGACAAGATCCTGGGCCCAGGCAACCAGTACGTGACAGCAGCCAAGATGCTGCTGCAGAACTCAGAGGCCATGGTGTCGATTGACATGCCCGCTGGGCCATCAGAGGTGTGTGGGCACCTCTGACCTGCATGCGTCTGCGTCTGGTTGTATTGTGGTAGTGGGAGCCAGGCCCATGCCTGTACCAGTGCCATGTGGAGATTGTGTTGCTCCACAGATGTGGGCGTCTGGTGGTGCTGGCAATGCTGGGTGCATGGGACCATTTCGTGGGGCGCTCCAGCCTGTGCTGCACAAAGTCTGTATGCTGGCAAGCTACCACGTGCTAGCCAACGGGATACATCATGTTGCATGGAGCGTGCGCGCAACGACTGTTGTGTGCTGGCCGGTGCTGCAGGTGCTGGTGGTTGCTGACGCGGGCGCCAACCCTGCCCATGTGGCGGCTGACTTGCTGTCCCAGGCAGAGCACGGGCCAGACTCCCAGGTCAGGGCAATGCCTGTATGCCTTACACTGCTGCTTTTTCTGCAGATCACGCTTCAGTCTGCAAGTTGATGTGGTCATACCCCACAAGAACACCGTGTACACCGCTTATGAACGGAGCACAGCACGGTCACGTTTGAGGCTGCTGCACGTGTCGTCTTGGGCGGCACAGCAGCTGCCTGTCACCCTGGAGCAATGGCCTGCATCCCTGTGCACGTGGCTGCAGGTGGTGCTGGTGGCACTGCCAGGTGCTGATCTGGCGGCCATCAGCAATGAGGTGGCACGCCAGTGCGACGCGCTCCCACGCAACGAGACGGCACGCAAGGCGCTGTCCCACTCGTTCGCTGTGCAGGTAAGCCAGGGTTGGGGCAGCAGGGGATGGGAGGGGGGCTGGCACTCCACCCGCAAACGTCCTCACAGTCCATCAACGGAATGCAATCCACATATGCTGCTTGGTTGATGCGGCCGTATGTTCGCGCATACCTGTGCACGCGTGCACACGATGCAAGGTGTGTGACAAAGATGCGCCAAAATGGTGTGACGCGCAGGTATCGAACGTGGACCAGGCCATCGACTTCTCCAACATGTACGCGTCCGAGCACCTCATCGTGAACGTGGAGGATGCAGAGTCGTGGCTGCCCCGCATCCAACACGCAGGCTCCGTGTTCCTGGGCAGGTGCATCGCCTGATGCTGTACCACTATATACGGCTGTACCGCTATGTTGCGCGGCCTGATGCTGTACTGCCATGTACAGCTGTGCCGCTACGTACTGGGGCCACTGCTGTGCACTGGGTTACGCCTGCTACGTCGTGTATACAGCTGCACTGCCCTGTGTAGCTGTACTGCCAAGTGCGGGTGTGTACAGCACACATGGACGCGCGCGCGACATGCACGCCAGCGCATGTTCACTCACCGCGGCGCTGTAGAGCCTGTACCATCCCTAAATGTGTTGCAGTGTGGCGGTTTCCTGTCAATCTCATGTGTCACGTGCTAGAGTCCTGGGCGCTGTAACTTCTAGGCTGCATGGCAGCCAAGGTGCTGTGAGAACAGAACATGACAGCCATGTACCCCAGCTTGCCGCTGCTGCTGGAGCCTGACAAAGCGGGCTAGAGCCATCCACCGGTCCATGAAAGAACGCCTGTGGTTGCTCTTGCATGCCGCAGGTGGACGCCTGAGTCAGTGGGTGACTACGCCAGCGGCACCAACCACGTGCTACCCACGTACGGCTACGCGCGCATGTACAGCGGAGTGTCCCTGGATTCCTTCACCAAGAAGATGACGGTGCAAAACCTGAGCTATGAGGGGCTGCAGGTGTGTGTGCACGCATGTGTGTGACCCGAGTGTGCGGCAGTGTGCCATGTGTGCTGCGGCTGGTGCGGTGTGCAACCGGACCTCACTAGCAGGGGGCACGAATGCTCTGCAACACGGACCACCCAGCAGCCGGTTGGACGGGCACACCCTCGGCCCTGAGCCACTCATGCCCCCGCCCCCCCACGCAACCACCATGACCACCCGTCCCGGCTATCTAATTATAGATGCCACCACCTGCGACCCTAAACTCTCAACCCTAAATGTTCCATGCACTTGTGCCCGCAGGCACTGGGCCCTGCCGTGGCCAAGATGGCTGAGGTGGAGGGGCTGGAGGCCCACAGGCGTGCAGTCACCCTGCGCCTGGGCATGCACTGAGCAGTGCGCTCACATCCCGCGAGGGGAGCGCAGTGCAGTCGAAAACGTATGCGAACGCTGGCCAATGTGAAGGCTCCCGACCATGATCATGAGCAGCGAGGTGGCGACGGCCCCCAGGTGCATGTCATCCAGCAGGTGCCGTAGTGCACCCAAGGCCTAGGGCTCAGGACAGGGAATCGAGGGCACAGTGTGTTAGGAGCACACACAATATGTGTTGCCGGGTAGATGTTGTAAACCATGGGCTGGCTGAAGATGGCCCGAGTGGTACTCACCATGAGGGATGCTGGCATGAGGGCAGTGAGAACTCAGGTGGCCTGGTGTGCAAGGAACGCATGGGATTGTACACTGGTGCCCCATTACAGACGATCGGATCCCTGCTTGGCACTGCGTGACAGGAAGGAGTGATCTTGTATTCTTGTTTCATGGGAACTGCTGCATCAGGTGCCACATCAGTGATCAGAAGCTATGCGCGCCAGCAAAGCGTCATGGCACTGGGGTTGTCGCCAGCTGACCACTCACTACAAGTAGTCATCTTTCTGCCTAGTAACCAATACTGGCTATAGATGCTGTTCCTGCCCAGAACCTCAGATTGCCTCAAAACTTGTCCTTTTGGGACACCAGCAGAACCTGCGCTGCGCCATACAAACACACCTACTTGCTCCTACTGTACACCTGCCGGCCCAGCATTTCAGCTTTCTGCAATGGCAGTCTGCACGAATTGCTATGCATGCAACATTTCTAACATAACGCGCAATCACGTCCCATAGTTTTACACTGCTGCCACCCCAAACACCACTCGTCACATCAGCCCAACATGTGAGCACGTCAAAACACTGTCATAAACTACCACACAGATTTTTCCCGTCCACATCTGCTATCATACAACACGTCACTCATTCCTCACTCATCCAGGTCCCACTCCTCGCCCAGCAGTACATTCATGTACTTGCAGTCCTCCTTGTGTGACTGCCAGTCCTTTTGCTGACACCTTGCCCCACAGTATCGGACCCACTTGCAGCCCCCACACCGCATCAGCTTCCCCCCTCCCTGCGCCCGCTTGCGTGCACCACACACTGCGCACGCCTTCCGCAGCAGGAGCTTCGCCATCTCTGTTTGGTTGGTGTCCTTGGCCAAGTCCAGGGCAGTCCGGCCAGCCTGGCACGTGCGCAACATGCAAGCACCATCGTCATGCATGCTGTTAATACATCGCGATTGAACTTGTGATGCAAGCAGCACTGTGTGGGTGCCATGCGCAAAAGAACTGGGTTACGTTAAAGAAGGAAAAAGGAAAAAAGAAAAATACTGGGTTGCGCAAAACAAACCATGCAGTAGTCAGGACATGTGTGCATGCAGCCACAGCCCCGGCAAAGATCCCGCACGCTCGGCAACATCCCATGGCCTACCAGCGTGCGCCGCGTTGTGTCGCATCCGTGCTGCAGCAGCACTGCAGCATGTTTCACCTTGCCACCCATCACAGCCAGGTGCAGTGGGGTGGTGCCATCATGCTGCAGCACAATCAAGGAACAACCAATGCCACAAGCCTTGCATCATTAACACAACATACCAGTGCGCCATCAATGATAGCAAGTGATCAGTTGAGAGCAGAGCAGAAGAACATGTGTGGGGGGAGCAGACAGCTGCCGACTGAGCACATGCTCATTGAATGCAGTGCAGGATGTGCATGTGCGGCAAGTGCAGCATCTGTGCAGTGGGCTCGTGTGGGTAGCTGCCCAGCTGGCGACCAATCGGAATGCAGACCATGTTCTAATAATAATAACAAGGCGTTTCACAGATGTTCCTGCATGCCGGAGCCTAACAGTCATTAGCAGACCATGTTCTCATCCGTGTATTTATCATTATTATTACTCTCACCCGTGTGAGGTTCATGTTGGCACCAGAGTCAATGAGCAGCTTGGCGGCCTCAGGTGTGCCTTCCTCCACTGCCTGGTGCAGCGCTGTCATGTGGAAGACTGGAACTGGGATCTGGACGAGCAGATTGTGAAGCAAGGGGTGGGGCAACAATGCGACCGGTGGGTTCAGCCTGACAAGCATGCAGCATGGCGGCTTGGGGATTCGCGTACTCGCAGGTGCACCTCCCATTGAGAACACAGCCAGGCAGGTCCAACAGCAGCAGGCATAAGGCAGATAGAGGTTGGCCATGTGGGCAAGCGCCTGGCATGGGGCATCATGGCATCATTGGTGCAGCGCTGCAGCCCAGCTCTGGCTCACCATGACCTTGTGGTTCACGTTGGCTCCAGCAGCGATCAGTGCCCGCATGACCTCCAGGTGGCCACGAGCACTAGCAATCAGCAGCGGAGTGCCAAAGGTGTAGGGCATGTCATCCTGAAGGTGCAAGGCATGGGCAAGGCAGGGCATTGGCACACAAGAAGGATGCAGCCTGCCATGCAGTGTCTATTGATGGTGTCACACCGCACACTGCTTCGATGCCCAAACTGCTCGACACATTTTGTCATGTGTAGTAGTCAGCAGGCTCTTACAGGTGCATAGCCTCCCCGGTCAACAGGTGCGCCAGCATCCAGCAAGGCTTTCACAACATCCACATGCCCGAACTTGGCAGCGAGGTAGAGTGGCGTGAGCCCAGACTGCGGTCATGCACACGAGCACCAAAAGCATGCATGGCTGCAACCACGATGCAGACTGTGGCATGAGCACCTGTGGCATGAGCTCAGGCACTGTTGCATGTACCCATATGGTTGCTGATGCAGCATGCGCTGGCACGATACCTCAGGGATTTGGATGGTTCATACGGTTTCTGCCCAAACAGCGGAGCGAGAGCCTCACCCTGTCTGTGTCAAGGAACTCTCGCTTCTTGTCAGCCTTCGTGCGCAGAGTTGCCAGGACCTCTTTCACTTGATCCAAATTCCCATCTCGGGAGGCAACAATCAATTTGCTGTCACCTGCGCCCATGGCTTTAGATGCATATCAAGCAAGTCCCAGCAAGCACAAAACAACAATGGTGTCACAGCCTTCACTTTTCAAAGTCGCTGGGTCAGTTGTTGGGGGGGACTACATAATATATCATGATTTTAAGGCAGCATGAATTAAATTTACAGTCTTGGTCATGTCCGAATGGCAAGGATGCCGCGCACCATACGAACGATGCCAGGAAATGTACGCATCCTTGTAGCGGCTGTGCTGATCACAGCTTTGACAGCTGAGTGCACCGCTGGTCCACCGAAGGTGAAACACTGGTTTGCAGTGCAAATGGCTGTGTTGCGACTTAATTGACGTAAAGCTTGGCGGCTGCTGTATGCAGGACGAGCTCGGTCGCGACCCCGGCTTGCATGGACATACACACCATGCATTGCAAGCTGGTGCACCGCGCGACATGCCGCAACTGCAGCGGCTTGCGTTGACCACGCTGGACAGCCAAAGCTCAGTCAAATTCAAAAGCTCAACGCCAGCAGCACGGTCCAAGAGCCAACCCATCTTTCACAGGCTGCTTGGGTTTGCAGCACGCGCAGCACGCATGCGCTGGCAACATGCTAGTGCTGCACCAAACAGGATGGCCGCAGCTCAGCAGCCGGCGCAGAGCATTTGGGGCACCGCAGCAGCAAGGCAGCGAGACCATGGCAGCAGGCGCGAGCTGGTGAGCTACCCGCGCAGCCCTTACATTCTCAACACAACTGTGTCAGCCTTGATCCCCACAGAGTTCCAGGCCTGGTGCAACGCCAACCCCCTGTGCTCTATCCAAAGCTCTATCAGCTACGTCCTCTCCACCTACCCGTCACCTGCCAGCTTTCTGACGGCAACGTTAAACTGGCCTGGGTTTGCAAATAACAGGTGTGCTTGTTGTGGGTGCTGATGCCCGGGGTCCTAATCTAGATTCCTGGAACTGCAGTGCATACCAGCGCATGATCTGCCCTGTATGTGGCTTTGCCCAACGCCTTGGGGGACGGTGCTTGTTCTGCATCTGTTTGCTTGGGCAGATGGTGTTGCCAAGCTCCAGCCCACCAGCTTCTGGCCTGAATTCAAAAATGGTGTGCCTGCTTTGTGTGCATGTGCAACATGTGCAGCACGGTGATCAACATCAAGAGCGTGTCTGCAGTGGGGGAGATCCAGCTGGATTACACTGGCAAGCGTAACCAGGACGTATGCAACAGCACTAACCCTTGCGCGGTACGCCAATACGTTGCTGCATGCATCTTGCACGGTGATGTAGCACCCTGTTAGTAGCACATCAGCCTCATTTGACAGCAGACACAAGCTACTGCTGGCCTTGCCACACCTGTCAGTTGCTGCCTGCCATCCATAATCACCTCCATTCATGTGTACTGGCCTTTGCCCTTGGGCCAACCGTCCTCACGCCTGTGGAGCTGGAGGTCTGCGGCCGTGTGGACTGCTGTTTGTGAACCCCAACACGCTTTCAGGGCTGACCTAAATGCATACCGGCTGCAGATCACCATGTCATTCTTGTTGTCTGGCTACGCGGTGGCTGAGAACTTTGTGTGCCTACGGCTGGAGCCCCAGACAGGCACTGATGCCGGGAAGTTCAAGGTGTGTCAACCCTGCATGGCCCTTGATCATACCACACGGGTGCGGTGGCGGTTTGCGGCAGCACGAGCTGAAGGGCCTGCTGAAGGGCACTGGAAAGCGTGGAAGGGTGCAAGCTGCTGCACATTTGGTTGGTTCGGTTGTTCCTGACATTGTCCTTTGTGCCCTGTCCCCTGCTGTGTCCCTCTACAGCTGGCAGGCTGGCCTCCCGGTAGTGATGGCATCACCGCCCCTGACGTTATGGTGAACGGCAACATCTCATGCCGCACCAACAAGTTCGGGAAGCACCTGGTGGTGCAGTACTCCAAGCAGCGTGTGCCCCCGCCCCCCGCCCCTCCCGCACCCCCGCCTCCGCCACCCATTGCACGGCCCACAGGCAAGCCGGGCGTTGCACCGGGCCCGGCCAGCATCTCCTTCCGCATCACATTCTCCATCGACTTTGACCAGCTGAGCAGCAACAACAGCTTCAGGGACCACTTCAAGGCGGAGACATGCCGGGTGCTGGCCCAGGGGCTGGCTGTGGCCTCACCTCTCTTTGTGGACCCTTCCAACACATTGCCTCAATATGACTGGTGCGCCTCGGGCTCAGCCCTTGTGGAGCCTTTTGTGGCCCCGTCAGACATGCAATGTTATATGTCTTGCAGTGTCTAGTGGTTTGACAGCATGCATGGTGTTTTTTTTTTGGTCTAGCTGACGGTCTGCTGATGTGGGCTGCCTGCTATGGCTGCAGGATCAATGTGACTACCATGAAACGTGGGTCGTCGCTGGTGACTTACAAGGCCCTCATGCCTGAGGCTGCGGACAAGGATCAGGTATGTCGTGCAAGCTTGTGCAGCATCATGGTGTGCCGAGTTGTACCCTGCAGCGCCTGTGCCAAATGCTTGCTGTTGCTTGCATGTGGTGTGGATGTATTAAAACGCTCTACTTTGCTCCAACTACACCGCAGCACCAGGTGGTGCACAACTGTTCAGTACAGTACAATGCCTTGTCTAAATCGCTGTATGCAACACTTCTCCACCAGAATTCACACTCAACGTTGGGCTGCATTGCAGGTGGATGTGCTTGTGGACATAATCAACCAGCAGACAAAGACCCTCCTGTCTGGCTCAGAGTTTGAAGCATACCTGGTGGGCAATGCGGAGGTACGTGTCTGCCACTCCCTGGCTGTTATGGCTGTCGAACGCTTGAACACAGTATTTGCAGGGGTGCAGGTTTGTTGATCATGAGCAAGAAACAATGCTGCATGAAGCATCAAAGCCCTGTTCTCCAATGGATGTTGCTGTGCCAAGTGCTGGCCAGTTGGGAGTTGAAGACACATCAAAAATGCTAACGTCAGCGCTGCTGCTATCTCAGCCCTGTTTCCGGCTGCCCCCTCACTGGTTGCTATTCTTGCTAACATCAGCACGGCTGCTATGCCAGCCCCTTATCTAGCTGGGTGTTTGCAACCAAGGGTGTCAGCTAGACGAACACCATTCCGGTGCCACACTCTGCCGGGCTGTACAGCAGTGGGGTGGCAGACATAGGCAGGGCAGGCAGGGCGAGTGCGAGGCTCAGAAGTGCAGGGGAGGCAAGGCGGCGCGCCAACCACGGCATACATGTATGAGCAGTGCACGCATGATTCGCATGGCGCTGCAGCTGCATAGGGTAGGGAGGGTCATGCATCAACGGACCACATGTTTGTTGGTTCTACCCACAGGTCACAGCAGTGGATGGCCTCGACAGCGGCAAGCTGGCCACGTGGAAGCTGATCGCCATCATTGTTGGGTCTGTGGTGGGTGGGCTGCTGCTGGTAGGGGTCATCGCCCTGTTCCTACGGTGGAAGGCCGGCCGTGCCATCCTGCCCCCCACACCAGAGCAGGAGGCGCAAACGAAGGAGGCGCGCAAGGCAGCGAGGGAGAAGCGGCGGGCGGCGCGGGCCGCTGCTGCCATTGCGCGGGTGTCTGACGGAGGGGGGTATGCCGGGGGCTTGGGGGGCTGGATGGGCGGGCAGCAGCAGCAGCAGCAGCCGGTGATGAGCAAGGGGCAGGCTGCCATGGTGCTGCCCTTCCCTCATGCACAGCCGCTTCCAGGGCAACCCATGTTGATGTCCGTGCAGCCGCAGACCATGCCAGTTCAGGCCATGCAACAGCCAGGGTTGATACAGCCGCTGCCAGCACAGGCAATGGTGCGGCCCATGCAGCCAATGACCATGCCAATACAGCCTCTTATGGCTCAGCAGCAACTGGCGCAGCCGATGCTGCCATTGGCGCAGCCATTCATGCAGCAGCCGGTCATGCCCCAGCCAGTAATGCAGCCGATGCCGATAGCAATGTCGATGCCTGGGCAGCCGATGATGGGCCAGCAGATGCCGGTGATGACGCAGCAGCCAGTTATGATGCAGCAGCTGATGCCACAACAAAGGGTGGTGCTGCAGCAGGTGCAGTGACTTCTGGCACATGGCAGGAGCCATGAATGAATTAGTGTGTGGAGATTCAGGCCGACGGGCAGTTACTGCCTTGGCCCAGCTTTTTGTGACAATGACCCACAATGAGCTGTCAGATGCTTGTAACAACCTGCTACCGGCGATGGTGTGTGACGCAGATTTCCCCGTGTACAGCTGCGCCTGGTCTGTGTGCAGCGCACTCATGGATGCAGCTATGCTTGCACCATTGCTCAGTCGAACACCGGTTGGAGGTGCGGCAAGGGTCAAGGGAAGAAGGTGCCTGTATTTAGGATGCACTGACACGCGTGCAGAGCCAGGGCTCCTACAGCATGAGGCTGCACACAGCACACCATACCCCCGTGCACTTGCCGCACACAGACCATTGACCACCCCTTTTGTGTGCTCTTATCATTGCATGGGGGTGTTGAGAAGCGGCTGCCACCGTGACATGGGGACTTCAGCAAGCTGAATGATTGTGGGGTGGCTCAGGGTTTAATGCACGTGCCAAGTGAGGTTGCAACTTTGTGTTTATTTACAGTAATTGCACAGAGGCAAACATTGAAGAGTGACCGCGTACCCATGTACCGCCATGTACGGCCATGTGCTGCGCAAACCATGTACTGCCATCAACTCAATCAGCTCCATGTCACACTGAACGCCTCATAATGTACCGGCTATACATACATGCCCCTCAAAAGCACACGCCCTGCAGTGATTAGGAAGCGCCACTTTGCTCAGGGGTGTCTAGAACGTGCACCACAGTCAAAATTGTACCTGGAAGCACTGCACTACAGTACTGCCTCCCTAGGATCAGGCCCCAGCACTCAGCAGCATGCCATCGCATTCATTGTGAGACCTGGGCATACTGTATACGCTACTACCACAACAGGTTCCATCCTGGTTCGAAGGTAGGTAGCCAGACGACGTCAGAGGAGTCTTCTAGACAAGTGCTAGTAGGGCGTCTCTGCCTCCAGAGGGCAGCTTAGGGGCACGCCCTCAAAATAAACACCTCCGCGGTCACCCGGGGGCCCACCTGCCCCTGCACCGCGCACACAACGTACACACACGAAAAAGACGTGCCGTTACTGCCTGCCGTGCTGCAGCGGCACGGCGTGGATACTCGTGGGCCCCTCTTTAACAGCTAGCACATGCACAGCAACACGAATGCAGAGCCGCAGGCCGCACACACCACCACTCCCGCCGCGAGTTTCAGATTCAGCAGTTCAAGATGCACATGCTCTTAGGTGGACAGGTACAGGTATACTCTGTATTATGTATATATGTACAGGGTCGCAGGAACACTCAAGGTCCAACACACGCTCGCAACGAATGCACGCGCATGGCTTGCAGACTTGTGCAACACTGGTGGCAGGTCTGGCCACTGTCACCATTGTGTGTGCTCTCCAGTGACACCTGGCAGGCGGCCGGCAGCAGGCAAGCTACCCGCCAGGTGTCACTGACATGCACACATGGAACAGTCCGTACAGACTGTGTTTGGGTCATCACGGTGCAGGCACAACCCCTTCACGCAGCGGCGCTTGGCAGGTGGGGGGGCAGGCATCAGGTCCTGCTGGTTAGAGCCACAGCCAGGGATTGATGCGCCCGCTGCCCCAGCAAGCGCGGCAGCAGCAGCAACCGGCAAGGACACAGTGCGCTTGGGAGGGGGCATCAGAGCGCGCTCAGCAGCCTGCTGGTGGCTCAACGAGGACGTGCGCTGAGGTGGCATGCCGGCGCGCTGGTCAGACTTGGCCCCCCACCGCACGTCAAACTTGTCAGACTCACAGATGGACTCCTCATAGGCGGAGCCCGTGAGGTCCGTGGAGTGCTCGGGCTTGAGAGACACCCACAGCCGGATGAGGTGGCGGCGCTGGTTGTAGTCCTGCGGTTGGGCAGTTTGTTGGTTTGTTTGTTGGTTTGTTTGCTGGGTTTGTCAAGGTTGCTTGGTTGGTTGGGCAGTTGGTGGTGGGTGATATGATGCATGGGTAGAGAACGGTATGGGTGGCTGGTGATGGCAGAAGAAGTTTTCAAACATGACTCGAAAGTCTGTCTCCAGTGCCAGCTATGCAATCCAAGCAATGAAGGCCATCCCATCACCACCATTCGCATACACAGCACAGCCTGCGCCACCACTCACGTTGTGGTCCTGGAACGCGCTGCGCTTGTGCAGCACACTGTAGTTGTTCACAAACTGGATGTCCCCGGGCTCCAGGTACCAGTCAGCTGCCAGGCCAGTGGTGCGGTCCTCCAGCAGGGAAATAGCGAACGCCAGTGCCTCCTTGTGCTTCTCACTCAGCTGCGTGTGTGGCGGGGTGGCACAGTTGGGGCATGTGGCGGCGTGTGCACATTTTGTGGGGCTTGTGTGAGGCCCCCGCCACCAGTCTCTCAGGCTCCGGCAAGCAGCTGAGGCTGTGAAACGCCGCTGTTATGGCATGCTTTGTGTATGAACCAACGGTATGATTAGCGGACAGGAATACTGATGGTTGATGGTTAAAAGCCAGGCAAGGCATGTCACACCTTGGGCACGCCAGGCGTGGCCTCAGCAATTTGGTACGAGTGGGGGGACAGCAGAGCAGCCAGGTGGCCGCGCTCAAGGAACTGCGGTGGGCAAGCGGTGCACGGACGGTGACTGGGTCAGGGTCAGTGAGTGGAGCGCATTAAGATCCGATCAAGGGCATGCCCATGTTTTGAGGTATCTAGGCATCTAGTTATTATTAAGGAGATGCCCACCTCACGGATAATGCCAGCAGCACGCAGATGCTGAAACCAGTGCAACGTGCACGCGCTGTGTAACAGTGGGAGTGTGCCGTAACTCTGCAAGTCACAGGTGGGCAGCACAGCCACCCACATTGAAGACCGGGATGTCGGAGAAGCCGCGTGCAATGGCGGCGGCCTGCTTGTCCGACCGGATCTGGATCCTCGCACCCCCGTGAGACCCGCCACGTGCCACATGGTACCATCCGGGGCCTGAGAGCACCTGCAGCGCAGGGAAATGTGCACAGAGCGTGGCAGGCGTTGAAGTCCAGGACAGTACGCAGGTGCCTGATGATGCTGCGTGGCTATGATAATAATAACACGACGTTTCACAGATTCTGCGTGATGCTGCTGCGCGGCTATGGAAGCTGCCAGTGGAAGGTGCGCGTTTCAAAAGGTGGAGGGTACGCGTTTGTTTATGGTGGAAGCCAAGAGCACCACGACACTTGTTTCACCACGCCTCATCCAGCCTTAAAGATTGTGCACAGGTCACACCGACTTTTAGAGTTCCATACACTTGTTGTACACATGTACAAACCTCTGCCAGATCAGGCCGCCGTGCCAGGATGGCGTTGTACAGCGCGGCAGATGAGGCAATGGATGACAGACCGCCCTCCTTGGCAGTCTTGAGGCACAGCAGGCCTGGGGCGCGAGGCAGCAGGACAGCCACGCGGCAGAACATGGTCAGCGTATTTCATATGATTTGTGTAGCCGCAGGGTATGGCCAAACATGAGAGCGCACCATGCAAGATACGTGGGTGGCACGACAGCTCAGCTGACGATGCAACACACATCCTTCGTACAGCAGCTGCAGTAGCAGGCATGGTGTGCAGCGACGTGCCGCGCACCTGCCACATCAGCGCCGTCCACATGCCAGGGCTGTGCAATGCGCGTGAGGTAGATGCGGGTGTGAAGGTTCTTCTGATCAGGGTCCACTCCGGTGTCCTTCACGTGGCCGATGATGTGGTTCTTCTCATTCTGGGGTTTCAAGCGGCCCAGGTGCAGCCCGATGCCCGCATCTGCAAGCAGTGGCATTGACAAGCGCAAGCATGAGCAACGTGCATTGGGGCACGCGCAGGGTCAAGAGGCCTGGCATCCTGGTAGGGAGCTCTATGCAGTCAGAGGCCACCTCAGTGCTTTATGGTCTGTATCGACTGTATGCAAGTTCCGTCCATGCCCTGCAGCTGCAGTCCGCGCCGGCACTCAAATCCAGATGGCTTCAGATGGCCACTCACAGGCAATCACGGTCTGCAGGCGGCTCCACCTGTGTACTGGCACACCCTTGATGAGTGAGAACCCCTGGCCATGCACACCAATCTGCAGTGCAGAGCGGACAGCAGGGAAAGGTGAACACCAGCACCTTCAGCAGCCAGTACCACGCTCGAGTACCACGTGATTTGTCAGCTCAGGAAGCAACAAAGCCCGAGTGGCAGCAGGCACAGAAGGGATCGCTGGAGTTTTGCACATGCTGCCACCACAACACAAAATGTCGCATTAGTTAACACATAACCGCATAGTTGTGCGTGATGATTGTGGTTGATTAAATGACGCTCATCACTCCCAATGCGCTTCCATCAACCCACCTGCTGCTCAACCTTAGCCAGCAAGGGTGCAGTCTTGGGCAATGGGAACACTTCCTTGCCAGTCAACACTTCTGTAAGGTTGACCACATGGTTGTTGACCACCTTGATCTGGGGCCACACGTCAGTCCAGCAGCAATACGCGCCAGTTGGTTGTGTTACTGAAAGCAGCAGCCAATCATGTGATTCCCAGGTGTCGCTGTGCGTGCCATGTGCCACCTGCAGTCAAAGTTTGAGCAGTACAGCACAATGTGCAGTACCACACAATTGTACTGCCAGCTGCGCACCTTGGGCAACAGTGCTGCAACTGCCTCCTCCAGCTCTTCAACCTGCTCCTCTGTGAGTCTGTGTGTCCAAGCTTCCGGCTTGGCAATGACATCACGGCCGAGCCATACAGATGGGCCTGCACATTCCACACGCAGGAGCGCAAGAGCGCAGCAGTATGAGGTGACTTTGCCAGCAGGCTCGGCCCAGCTTCTTGCTGGCTGATGCGGCAGCCGAGGTACTGTTCCTGAGCCCGCTTGTCTGGGCTGCATAATGTGACAGCAACTGTGTTCTTGTTAGGGCAAGCTGGCATGTGAGGGCATCAAACACGCATCTCATGCACTGACCACAGCCCCACACCACTCACCCATCACCAGCTGCCCCTTCACAGCCCTGTGCTCCCCTGGTGCACCTGCGCACGTT
The DNA here is from genome assembly GCA_004335575.1 of Haematococcus sp. NG2. NCBI lineage: Eukaryota > Viridiplantae > Chlorophyta > Chlorophyceae > Chlamydomonadales > Haematococcaceae > Haematococcus > Haematococcus sp. NG2. The sequence goes on from QAXD01000007.1 coordinate 1,104,201, forward strand.
TGGGGAGGGTCAGGTCAACGGCCCCATCTGAGCCACGACTTTCCCGCCTTACACCAACTTTTGCCCCAGGCTGAAAATGCAGGTTCTTGAGTTGCAAGTCATAATCACAACACAGCTGGGTGCCATCACGTGCAAGGCTCAGTCAAAAGGTTTGAAGCTGGCAAGCTGGTTGACCATGTGCCCCAAGAGTCGACTCTCCCTGGAGCTTATTTCGACCTTTTGACCCAATGAAGCTCCTCTTACCACTGAATGATTGAGGTAGGGAAGGGGCCATGATCTCAAGCCTTGACAGCGCGCAGGAGTGGAACACCCGTAGCCCCGGAATTAACGACTGCAGATGTTGCTCAAAGCGTATCTCTAGCAACGTTGCACAAGGCACAGGTCGACCTGTGAAGGACCTGAAGGAACCTGCCTTTGGCAATACAGAGCAGTACAGTTTCTTGCAGGCCAGCCTGGTCGCATCAGCCACCAACAACGCTCGCCTCCACACAACGCTTCTGTGAAGCTTCTTGTTCCAAGACCGCTATGTGGGGGCGACGTCAAAGTAGCCGCAAAGCTCCACCACAAGTACGTGGTCGCCACTTTGGTAAACTTTACGAGAGGTTTACAATAAAAGCACATATGTAAAGCAGGATGGGAGACAAGGACAGATTCATGTTTATTAGCGTGCATGGTGTATCATGCTGTATGGGGAAAGCTCTCAGCGCCAGCATTCACGCAACTCGAGACCAGTTGATGCTGGCAACGCAGATATCATGACATTGGTTACCCACGCAGCTATGGTTGTGCCAGGCCAGTAGGAGTCAGAAGACGGTCTCTTGCCTAGGTGCAGTTTCTGGTGGTAGGGTCCAAGGTTGCCTACGAACAAGATTCAAGCACCCATTGTGCTGTATCCACTTGCATGTGCTGTGTCCTGCACCATTCACCTCAGCAGCCGAGTCCACCAGCTCGTGCTGATGGCCCAGCGCTGAAGCGTCAAATATGAGATCACAGAGCGGCTTGAGGGCAACAGCTGGACCCGCAGCATCTTGCAACAGCTGGGTCACAACACAAAACCGAGGCACACCCATGACAGAAGCACATCCTCTTTTCTCTGTTACATCAGCAGCCCGGGCAAGCAGACTTTGACTGCATGCGGAACAGGTGCCACACCACTGAATTCCCTGATGCGGGACACTGCGTTTGTGCTCAGAACCCAGCTGGGCCCGGCTGTGGCAGCTTCAGCCCCACACCCTGCAGCTGCCTCCTCTTTGCCAGCAATGCTGCCTTCTCTTTTATCGTTTTGCTGCTACCAGTGCTGCCTGCGTTCCTAAGTGTGTTGCTGCTGCCTGATGCTAATGCACTGCCTCTATGGGCACCGTTCCCAGCCACTGCCTGCGCATATGTCTTTGGTAGCCCACCAAGTGGCTTGTGATGCCCTGCACCCGAATGCCCAGCTCCCTGCACACTGCTGTGGCTGTGAACTGACCCTTCCACCCGTGAGCTGTTCAGATGCCTGCCATGCGCCCCATCCACCGCTCTGCTACTGCCTGGCGCCCCACCGTGACTCACTGCTTGACTGTGCCCTGTGCCGCGTACCGCTGCTGCGCCTCCTGCCGCGCTGCTGCTATGTAGTCCTGCTGCGCCCCGACCGCCACTCCCACTACTGCTTGGTGTGGGGCCCGTCATCGCAACAGGCATGACTGCTGCTGCCTTGCCTGCAGCTGCCCTGTGCGCTGTGCTGACGCCTGTGGCTGCAGTGGGTGCTGACTTGGAAAAGATGGACTGGTCCAGGATGGCACGCCGCTTCTCGGCCTGCTGCTCTGCGGCACCATGCCGCGACTCGTGCGCATAAAACGCGAGGGTGGCCTCCACTGCATCGTCTTCGCTGCCTGGCAGCAGCCGCACCTCCTCAGGCAGGTGCAGTGCTTTGCGTCTGCAAGGGGAGGATGGCAGCGAACAAGCATGGGCTGAGCACGTGTGGTGGGGTTGCAGGGAGCGACAGCGTGACAAGTCATGCGCAGGGCGACTACACATCGCCACAACTCCTTCCCAAGAATGCAGTTCGCACGTCAATGGGCGATGCGTTGACATAGGTCATGGCAAACGCCACCCAAGCATCAGCCACTGACACCAGGTGTGCATGTTCCGAAACCAGCATGCCATGAGGACGCGGGCCACCCATGACACTCACTCTTTCTCCAGTGCCTCGTCTGCCTTGCGGATCACACGTAGCTGCGCCCGGAGCGAGCGGTTGACTGCGTACGGGTCACGGTGCTTGGCATCTGCCGTCTCCTGCACACATCCCAAGCGTCATGAGCGCAAGCATTGCACGTGTGCACAGCCAGCCTTGCGTACCGATGGTTGACCATGTCATCACACAAGCATACCCATGGTTTCCCACTGCGCACAGCAACTGCTGCCAACCAACTTGTAGGTGCAGCTGGGACATGCTGCTGCAGGTGCCATCCAGCTGAGTGGCAAGTGCAGCCATGATGGCAGCAATCAACCCCATCATAACCAGCTTGCCATCTATCTTTCTATGTAAAGTCTGTGCAGGGCCCTGCCTTGAGATCTGCAACACGCTCCGCCTCGCTGCGTGCGCGCTTGCGTGAGATCTCCCCTTGTTCTAGCCGGTACAATGGGTCCTTCGCAAGCCGCTCCTTCTCTGCATCATCTGCGAGCTCAATGACCTCAGCATCTGCCGCGCTTTGGATGCCTTCCACCTGTGCCATGTGCATCAGTCCACACGCAACATATGCAGCTCCGAATCAACAGCATGTACTGGTGGGGTTACAAGCAGTAGCACCGATCTAGACCGGCATTGATGGTTGATTTGGGGAGCAGCTGCATCCCCTGAGATGTCAGATGGTGCAGCAGCAAGTTACCGCAGGCTGGCTTGTCACCAGAGCAAGGGCCACAGGGGCCATGCCCAGTACAGGCTGCGTGTACCTTCTCCCCGCACCCATGGATCTCAAGTTGTATCTGAGGGGATTGCATCAGACAGTGCGTGAGCACCTACCTTCTTCCGTGCACCCTCCACCACAATGTACTCTGCTCGCTTGGGATCTGTCTGGATCGTGATGATGCACCCGCAATGGTGGCGCATCGCAAACTGCCAGATGCGCGTGGAATGGTAGAAACCAATGCCCTTTTTGTCGGCATTGAAGCGCTCGCCTGTGCAACAGTGCACCGTGATCGTACATGTTGGCAACGCGGGGGGGGGGGGGGCAGCACAGCAGCACAGAGCTGCCTGAGAGGCATGTGCACAAAAACCGAGTGTTCAGAGGTACATAAACTTACATGATGCATGCTGCTGGAAGGCATGCAAGATGCAGGCCCCATGCATGGCTCATGACCCCATGTACATCCCTCACCCATGCCCGTGTGTCCAGCCCTCGCGCCCAGGCGCACCTTTGGCAATTTTCTCCCCGCACTTGTCGCACCATATGTGGAACGGAACCTCAAAACGAATGACCAAGATGCCCTCTGACTTGAGCTTGGCAGCTCTGTCGCGGAGGGCGTGCTGTCCATGGTACTGCAGGCGCGCAACAGAGCAAGAATGGGCGCATATCGAAACACAACCCTAACAAGACAAGTGACTTCAAATGCGAAGAAGTGTATAAAAATTGTACCTTATTCAACGATCCGTGTTTCTGCGGGTCAAAATCTGTGGGGAAGTAGAAATTGTCAGCTTTTGCAGCCGCAAGCGAGCTCATTTTTGCTGCTTACAGTGCAAGATATGGGAAGTTCATGGACATGTAGGGTTTAAATTAGGGCTCAGGGCCCAGGGTTTAGCGCTATGGCATGCCACAGCCCTGCTGGGCGAGCCCAAGCTGGGCGAGAACGCTGCTGCAAATCTGGGCGCTGGGAGTGGCCTGCATGCTGTCGGGGTAGGGATGGCTGTGGGGCCGGCCCTTGCGGTTCGGGTTTATAGACGCTCTGGGAAGGGGCAGTAAGGGGATGGGGAGGCCATGTCTTGCCTTGGACTGTCCACAAATGCATGGCAAGCGGTGTAACTGGACAACCACATGGGATTGGATCCTTGCATGCGGACGGTTTATGTTCGTTTCAACGGATGTGGTGGGGTGTTTCTCGTGTTGTCATGGTTATGCACATGTTGCATACACGGCCCCTTGTACAATGTGGGTGGATGGTAACTCAGCTTCATCACGGTTTTGTCCATTGATGACACATGATGATGAATTGATGATACACTCATCTGGCTCTTCATGTACATGGTCAACACAATTGTGCCCAAGCTACGACATTCTTTACATAGGACACAGACCTGCCAAAATGGTGTTGCTACGCAAGCAATACAATCAAAGGCAGTACACCAGCAAAACAACATCAGGTGCAGTACACCAGTGCAAGCCACTAAGGACGTAGCCGCTTATGGCAGTTTCATGCTCCCACAAACAGCCGATACATCAGCTACAGCAAAGGCAGCCACTGCCTGGGGTTTGTGATGGATGCTTCTGAGTCAGCTGCATGCCATGTCATGGCAGCACGACTGAGCGCAGTGGAAGGCCGCCACGGTGATGGAGCACAGGAAATTACGCGACAGCGCAGATCCCCTGCAGTGGAGGGCAGAAGCACCTGCGCACTGCACGTCACCAGCAGACGCATGGTCAGGACAGCAGCAGCACGCGGCCCCTGCTCGCTGCTGTCCTCGTATCCCACCACAGTGAGCCACAATAAAGCAGTTTAGCTGCTTCTTCCACCCAATGTAGCCTGCCCCGTAATGGCTGGTCCCTCTAACAGGACAAGAGCGTGCATCATGTGTGGCAAGTGAGGTGGACGCTGATGAGCCGTTCGGCTGACCCACAGACTGATGTTCCTTCTTAGGACTGGGTGTAAGCAGCTGCAATGCATAACACCTCAGATGCACACATTTTGAGCGTCTGCTCTATGTTGGCGCTTTGGGCACTGTGGTGCGTGCTTGCATGTACCTGGGACCAGCTAGCGGATCTGATCCGGCCTGGTTCATACGCTAACGGTAGAAGTGCAATGGCCATCGGTGCGCCTGGACGCAAGTATGATGAGCTGCCTGGGTAGGGCGGTCTGTGATGGTTGAGACCCGACCGAATAGGCCTTCACGCCGCTGGACTGATGTAGAAGGAGTAAAAAGGCTTCTTGTTTTCGAGCTGCAGCTGCCCGCTTCGAGGTAGGCTGGCATGGCGAAGATACGCTGGACCCGTATGCTTGTGAACAACAAGAGGAACACTTCAAACGCGCAGGCCTGCTGAGGGAATGGGTAAAACCCGGTTGTGCGTGCTTCAGTGCACATACGAGGACTCGACGAGCTGCTGGGCAGGCATTGATCCGGCTGCCAACCCAGCCCTCTATGACAAAGGTAGCGCGTGAATAGCGGCTGGGGCTGGGAGCTAAGGGCAGCAACAATGGCACAGTCAGGCAGACCTTGATATTTAAAGGGGTACCCTTGCCCTTTGAGCGGGAGCGCTTCCGAGAACATGTGCCTGCACCTACTTCGGCCCCTGATATCATAGGACGCTCCCTGAAGCTGGTCGCTCAGCACACGACGAAACCCTTGCAATGTCGGGACTGTGCTTCTGCATTGCTTGCCCGCAGAGGGCAAGTACGAATGGAGCTCAGTTTTTGTTAACAAGTCCAGCGCTGTCAAGGAGGTAGGTCAAAGTCCACCCTGGCGATGCATGCATGCACCTTGCATGGCCGCTGAGCGCTGATGCAATGCACCTGCCCCCCACAGGTGCAGCAACTGGCCCGCAGCAAGAAGTGGGATGTGTTCATTAACCTGTGTGATGGAGGTTTTGATGAGGACCGTGCAGGCATTGAGGTTGTGACCACACTAGAACGGTGCGCGCACATTCGCTTGCATTCGCATGCAAGATGTGTGAACCCATCACAGCGCCACCCGCTGTGGCTGCGAAGGCGGATGGCTTCAATTTGCATGCCCATGGCTGGTGCACTCAGGGCTGGTGCTCCCTTCACTGGTGGAAACTCCGCCTACTATGAGCCGAGCAAGGCCGACATGAAAACAGCTGCGTTCTATTATGGGATCAACACTGCACCCTGGGCTCTTATGATGGAGGTGCATATGGAGGTGGGTGCCAACACGGCAGCACATTCAGTGGCATGAGATGGCTGGCTCAAGCCATGGTGGGAGGTGCAAGTGCAACGGGGTTGTTCATTTGCAGCAGTGTCATGTCTTCTTTTTCTGCGGCTTGTAACGGGCTGTTCAGGATGTTGTATTCATTGCCGGGGGGTGAGAAGTTCATTGCAAGCTGGGGTTTCTTGCTGCAGATTCTGGTCTGCCTTTAGCAGCAGCGCGTTATGTTGTGAACCCATCGTTATGTCTCTGAAGTTCAATCCGGCAGGCTCCATCATGACATGGCTGGCAAGGCTGGCTGAATGACCACACACTGCACCCCTTGTGTTGTGTTGCGTGCTCACGCAGGACGATGCAGTTGCACGCATGCAGTGCCAGCAGGCTGTGGAGGGCCTCAAGTACCCCCTGATCTGCAAGCACTACAGCGGTGGCGGCAGCGTGGGTATGGGCCGCGACTGCAAGGTGTCCAACCTGGACCAACTGGTGACACAGGTACGGGGATGTGCTCGCACGGAATGGTGCATGGGCCAGCTCACAACAAGCTGCACTGCAACAGTCGCTTGTTTCACTTCAATCACGTGGCATCAGGTTGAGTAGCCCCGCTGGCTATACATGATTGATGCACATGACCCGGGCTGCCTGCAGGTCCGTAAGTTCGTTGCCGAGTTTGGTGGTGTGCTGGTGGAGGAGTTCATCGAGGGGCGGGAGTTCACTGTGCTGGTGCGCACTGTGTGTTGCACATGGATGTACGCTCCCAGTTTTGCAGGCCACCAGCCGGTTTGGGTGTCATGTTTGATTTGGGCTGTGAAGGGCTGGTGCTGCGGCTGCTCTCCTTGTGCCACCAACCTCCCTCACTCATCCTGCTCATTCATGTCACACAGGTTCTGGAGACGTCCGACCCTGACTGCCCCCGAGCACTCATGCCTGTGGAGTGTGTGTTTGGCGCGGGCGAGACGTTCAAGCACTTTGACCTGAAGTGGCACGACTACGAGTCCATGTCATGGCGGCCTGTGGATGTGAACAAAGAGCCTGAGCTGGACTCGGTGGGTATATAAGTCTCTTACCTCTACTTCATCTACACTGACTGCTCCTTGAAGCACTGCGTGTGTCCTGTTGCGTTCTGTCGCGCTGCTTCACCGTATGCAGCACGGCAGTGCACTGGTAGTGTTGAGCCGACCTGCTAGGACGTGCCAGCGTGCCATCATCATCTACATTGGCTGCGGACTCGAAGCTGGCGAGCGACATAGCATGCAGGGTGCAGCCGGGTGTTGGAATTGTGTTGGGCTGGGCTCCCACATGCAGGCCCTGCGCGCGGCGGCGTGTGCGGCGTTCAAGGCGCTGCGTGGCGTGTCATACGGCCGCGCCGACTTCCGGGTCGATGCCAAAGGTGAAAAGGTGGTTGCAATAACCATTGCAGCATGCTTCTTGCAGCCAGAACAGCTGCGCATGTGTACGGTGCTCTGCTGGCTCATCGGCTCGAGCAGTGTGCCTGGTGCGCCGCCCTGATCGTACTGCTGCGTGGTCGATACTGCAACTGAGCGTCTTGCGGGCCCAGCAAGACGCCGTGCTGCCTCAGTCCTCTGTACTGCCTGTACTGCCTGTTCTCCCCGCAGGCGCGGTGTATTTCTTGGAGATGAACCCGAACTGCGGCATCTTCTACCCTCCCGATGCCATGGGCTCCGCCGACTTCATTCTGTCCCTGGATCCGGAGGTGGGCCACATGCAGTTCATCGACGCGATCGTGGGCAACGCACTGATGCGCGTGGAGCGTGCGCGTGCGCGGCAACTGACGGAGGTGCGGTACCGCCACGCGATCGGCGGCTTTGGGCTGTACGCCGCACGTGACATAGCGGCCGGGGAAGTGGTGGTCAAGTATGAGGAGCGGCCTCACACACTGGTCACACGCCGCCACATCGAGGCCATGTTTGGCCGGGCAGCCCTTCCAGGGCCCAGCCCTGCGGACGCCATGTGCCGCGCTGCAGCAGGTGCTGCCGGCCCTGCCCCCGCCACTGCAGCCCCTGCCCCCGCGCCGGCAATGCGTGCGGCCAAGCCAGCCGCCGTAGCGGCCGTTGCAGCCGCACACTTGTCCCTTGCCTCCGCCTCACCTGCCTCCTCTCACGGTTCTCTCACGTCTTTAGAAGCCTCCGCTGCACCCCACAGCTCAAGCGCAGCTGCATCCATCACCTCCGACTCTGGGGAGGCCACCAGCGAGTGTGGTGATATCGCACCTGCCCCCAACATGAAGCCAGCCGCGGTGGTGGAGCCCCTGGCAGCAGATGCAACAGCCGAGGCGCATGCGTTGGCGGTGACTGCGGGCGCGGGGCAACTGCCGCTGCGGGCGGAGTGGTTCCGTGCATACGCGTACCCAATCACAGATGAGGTGAGTGAGAGGCGCTGGGCGGGGATGAGAAGCAATCGCCTCCAGCAGCGGGGGGTGGTTGTTGCACAGGAAACATGTTCTGCGTAGCACGTGCACTTGCGCGTGCTGCGCACAGCCTGGCACTCGCATGCAACCGTGAGCCAACTGCCACTTGACACGCGGCAGGTGTGCATGTGTGCGGGTGTGGGTTGGGTGGTGGTGATGTACACTGTCGCTGGTGCATGAGCCTCCCCGCGGCTGCTGGGGGGACCCAGGGTCATTTAAATTTCACATGCGTGCACCACCCTGTGCACGCAGACTTGGGTGACGTGGGCAGATGACCCGCGCGAGTGGTCGCCTATCAACCACGCTTGCGATCCCAACACGTGGCTGCAAGGCCTGGACCTGGTGGCCCGCAGGTGGGTAGGCATGCCCATTGTCTGTTATGCAAGCCATGCTTGTCAGCTGGAGATGCCAGGCTGATAGATGCACCAGCAAGAGTGATGAACAGGACGCAAGGGCTATGAAGCAGGTTTTCGAGTCCAGGCCTTGTTGAGGCCATGCCTCCCAGTCACTACTAGGGACCTGACGCGGGCCTGAACACATGCCGTGCAATGCACTTGCAACTCTACGAGCTGTGTTACAGGCACTCACTGGTGAAGTGCCCCTCGTGAGTTTGTAGTCAACCATCCTGCTGTGCCCCATACAACGACGCGTGCTTCCCCGACACATCCCACGTCAACACATCCCGCCCCAACACCTACCACCTGTAGGCCGATCAAAAAGGGGGAGCAGGTCACCGCTGACTACGCCACCTTCACCGTGCACAACATGCGTGAGTTCTCGTGCCGCTGCGGCAGCCCTGCGTGCCGCGGCGTGGTGCGGGGCACCGACTACCTGCAGCCGTGGGTGGGCCAGGTGCGCGGCACGGCTGTTTGGGGGGCCCTGGTGTGGCGCTGGGTAGCTGGGCAGGAGGGAGGAGGTTACGCTGTGGCATGCAGGTCCCTGAAAGGCCTGAATAACAGCCGTTTCATGTGCAGGCGCAGCGGCTGGGGGCACCACACTGCATGGCACATGCAAGCCCATCATTTACCTGTGGGGCCGAGGCCCCCCACTGTGGCCGCACAATGCTGAGCACTGCAAAACATGCATGTGGCGCATGGCATGACATGCGCGCAGGTGTATGGGGAGGATCATGTGAGCGACTACGTCGCGTCCAAGCGCCGCATGGTGGCCCAGGCCCAGGCCTCCGCGCAAGCTGCTCAGCAGGCCGCTCAGGCCAGGGCCAAAGCTGCTGCTGCTGGTGCCCCTGTGTCAGCACTACAGCAGCTGCACCTGTGAGCCAGGGCAGTGCCGGGGATACGGGATGTTGCATATGGAGCCGCATGTGGGTGCAGGTGGGGGAGTGTGAGGCTGACCAGCCCCAGCCTGAGCTTGCTGGGTATACCACGGGCCGGGCCGGGCCATTTTGCCGTCTGCTATTCTTTTTTGCTTGGGGCAGGGGGGAAAGGAGGCGTGGGTGGGGAGCGGCGGTGTCCATGCACAAATGCGTGAGGCGACCCACAGCGTTGGGCGTCTGTTTGCCGAGTGGTGGGAAGCTGGCCTGAGCATCCCATCCACATGGCCTTGGCCCTGACTGCCTTCTGTCTGCACTCCATGTTTCATTGCTTGGTCCTGCAACACACCTGGTGGGTGTGATGAGGCCAACCTGCACAATGGACGGCGCACATCATGCATGGCCCCTTGTGCTTTCACGTGTCCATTCAGCTGCAGCGCTCGCAAGCATGGCGCAGGCATGGAGCATGGGATGCCTGTGATGTGTGGGCGCGCGCTATGTTATGCACCTGTGCGAGTGCCAGCTGTACACGATTGGATTTGATGACTGGTGGGTGGCTGCTGCCATGGAATGGCACAAGACCAACTCAAGCAGGCGCCGGCCTGACACTGCATGGATCACGCACTCTACTACCATGACTCCAGGAAGCCCTCAGACGCGTTGCTGCTGCTTGTGACAGGCATGATCTGAGGCGGCTGGAGCGGTGGGGATGTACACGTAACAAATGCTGCATCCGACATGTCTGTATACCATGTTTTGTATGTTGGGCACATGTGCCGGTTATGGTGGGCTGTGTAGGGGTGTTGTGGGGCACATGCCCTTGATACAATGCGGCTGGTTCCAGAAATGTGTGGATTTGATTGCATCAATTCAGCTGCACGAATCACCGGCACATGCGAGAGAATGGAACATCCATCGCCATATTTGATGCACCTGACATGGTCATGAAGAGGGTGTGAGAGTATGTTGTGGGAAGCACCTGTTCATGCCGACTGAGTCATGGGGTTGCCTGATGCACCCGGGATTGAATGTCTTCCAGACAGACGTACAGCTTGTGTGCCATAGCACATGAACCTAGTGTGAGTGGATGGCATGCGGTGTGCTTCATCGTCTTGTCATCCTTGTTGGCTGATTTGATGCGTTGCCCCCGCATTGTGCATGCGGCTTCGTATGCTGGCGGCCAAGTGTTGGCTGTGCAGCCTGCTGAAGCACTGGCCAGGTCGCAGGGGTTGGTGCACCCGTTGGTGGTTGGCACTCATGCGTGACTGGGGGCAGGACTGAGCTGGTTGACCCACTGAGCCATGTTACCTGCGCCCCTGCTGGATTGCTGCGCGTTCATTGGATGCAAGCAGCGCCATCGCCTCCTGGTCGCCTACACCAGCACACACAGATGTGCAGTAGCATGAGGCTGTGAGCAATGCAGCTGCCAACGGTCGCCTGTTACCACAGGAGCCTGCCCCGTGAATCAACTGGCAGCCTTTAGGCGCTCAGCTCCATACGTCACACGGACATCAGCGTTCAGGACTTGACAGTACAGCACAGGGTCATGTCGCAACTCTTTGTGCTTGTCCGCACTTCACGGTCATGATGTGAAAAGGTGTGAATCTGCAGCACATAAGGCAATCCACACCCTCATCAATGCACTAAGTGCAGATCCTTGCAGGGGACCCGTGATTTGTGTCGCAGGTGTAGCACAAAACACACAAACACACAGGCAACCAATCCGCCACCATGCCTGCCACTCAGCTGTACTTGTTCATCATCAAAGACCTCAAATCTACCCTCACTGTTTCACTGGTGCTGTACCTCACTAGATGCACGTCATGTCAGCCTAGCTCTCTTGGATCCTACTCGCATCTGAACATGCATGAGAAACCACCACCAAAACATACCCAACCACATAGCCAATACAGGGACAGCATGAAGGTGCGCAGCTAAACAAGATGCGCGCGCCACGCCTCGTAAAATGGCGCCTGCTGAAACCACAGCAACCAACCCTCCAGTATGAAAACTGCGGCACATGCCGCCACTGGTACATGTGTGCGAAGTAAGTGATCATAAATGATCATACACTTGCGCCCTGCATTCCACCCCAATGCACTGACCAACATGCAGGCCTACCTCTGTATGCCTCTGCGCTTTGGCTCATCAACTCTACTCTTACCACAGAGCCACGGCCCATTCCTGTTAACTAACTCGAGCATGCTCCACTGTGTTCAATCACAGCCCATGGGCACTCCCCTACACCACAAAAGCTGGCCAAGATGACATGCACAGCACTCAGATCTACACGTGCAGCCGAGCCTGTTCAAGCTTCTGCCGCTGGTCCTGCTCCACCTTCTCAACTTCACGCTCCAGATCCTGCAGGATTGCATCCACCTGCAGAGATCCGGGCGCAAAGTGGCGATGGTTGAGTCATTGCCCAGGGCATGTGACCAGAAGCTTACAGGGGCAATGCTGGCTACGACGCCACGGAGCATGCTGAATGCTGCTGAGGGTCTGCGCATCAGCGTTTCAAGGCACAATCAGGCAGTGACATACTGTGTGCAAGGAATCTTGCGCAAGGAATCTTGTGCTCACCTGCTTCACAAAGATGGAGCGCGTGTAGTAAGAAATGGGAGGAGGGACCGGCAGTGATGGTTTGACACTGAGCGTGTGCTCCACGAGGCACCGCGGTTGCTGCAAGCTGCTACTGCTGCTGTCTGGGAGTGCGCTCACTTGCCACCGCCCCTCAAAGTCCCTGTGTCCATGCACAGCATAGCATTAAATTCAACCACTGATGCCCAAGCTCGTTGGCAGTCCATCAGGCGCTGAGGTCCTTATGTGAGCAGGCCCTATGATAATATGGCCGCACGGGCAGTGAGATGCCAAGTCGCAATACGCCACAGCACGCTGCTGATGGATTTTGCCTCGCCTGACTACCTGATGCCACTCACCTCATGAAGGATGAATGCACTAGCGAGAATACGAGCTGCTTTGTGGTTGCATTCTCATTGACTGCCATGCGTGCTGTGAAGGTCCCTGAGAAAGCCAGGAAGCTCCATGAGCATGTCTGCAGGAGAAGAGCGAGGCAAGGGAACCACCCATGGCTCAGGATGCACAGTACGCTGCCATGCGGGCTGTCCACATCTGCTGGCACAGCAACGTGAGGAGCTGGAGGCGTGGCACCCGATTCTTGCCACTTCACAAGCCCAGATGCAGTACACTGTGAGCTGGCACAGCTGGCAGTGTATGCACCATGTACCTGAATCACATGCAAGCTTCCATCTGCCTGAGGCTCCACCTCGCTAGTCAGAATGTTGTTGAACACCTCCGCGCACCGATCGTATGCTGCGGTAACGACAGTGCACGTAACACTGTCAGTTCGCGTTGATTGCACGCGCAAAGGGTTGCGATGGCAAGTACCACATACCCCTCAATACGCGCCACACGGTATCGGGCGAAGCCTGCAGCTCCATACGTCCTTCTACAGTGTAGAATCCTTTCTTGTGAGGCACCTTCACATACTGGACCTCTCTCCTTGAGGACGTGGAGGGTGCTTCTGTTGCGAGTTCCGTGGTTACAGCCCTGCATATATACGTGCTGATTGCGTGCTTGCTGACTACTGGAGCCGCGAGGCGGTGCCTGTGAGCACAGTGGCCCTGTCTAACCCAATTCTGCTGCAACTGCGCCATGTTGATCAAGATCCGTTACAGCGGCAGGCCCAGGGCTCGCGATGCAACACCGAGGACCCCGCAAGTCCCCACTTCCGTGCTGTTTTGAGCAGTGTGAGGGCAGTGTGACGTTCCCAGTTTCTTGGAGCGATCGACCTGAACTGGACCTGGCATGGTACCTGACAACCTGCAAATTAAAGCCTCATCTGGAAGCATACAAGATGAATGCACTTGATCGTCTTGATGTTCAGCTGCCTGCGCACGCCACTCCCTACCAGCTCTGAGATTCAGAACCCAATTCCTTGCCTATGTTGCTCCACAGCAAGCATGCAACAGACGCAACAGCTGCTCGGCACTGAACCATCGTTAGCTGAATAGGTACCATTGTGCCACGCATCAACACGGATGCCGCCTGGCACCACCAAAACTCCATGACCTCCAACTGGATCATCTCGCATCATAAGAGCGTTACCTCAACTACGTTGTGCATAGCTTTCAACAGCCCGTGCACAAACCAGCCTTTACCCATCACATGGCGTTCGCCTGCACCATGTTTACTAGAATCACAATAGTCGCAATAGGCATTGATGCACACCAGCCTTGTCACATCAATTGTTGGCGCTTGTCAGAATGTGCGCCTCTGGCAGCCGCCTGCCCTGAAGCAGCTGCTGCACAACTGCTCAAAGAGCGTCTGCCGTTGCCCCTTGCCCAGGACCCCGCCCACGCTTCCCTGCCCCATGCCCCAGCGCTGACTTGAAACAAGCATTGCTCCTTCATGAAAATGCCTGTCAGCTGAAGGTCTGTGTCAATGCCTCTGGCTCAGCATCACACATGATGCATGCTGCCGGGCACTTTGAAAGCATGTTAGCAGTGAGTCCGCATGTCCCGCCAAGCTCGGGAATTCGTCGAAGCAAGAGGTCATGCCTGCAGCTGGCTGGCGAGCTGCCAGAGGGAGCCCAGAGCACCCCACAGCACAACTACCGCTGCACCAGTCCCGTCCGCAAGCTGCACCTCATCCGAGTGAGCTTCAGAAGTTCTCCATCCACCGCGTGTCGCCCTCAAACGGCTTGGGCTCAAAGTGCGCATAGGCAACGCCCTCAAAGTTGTAGATCCGCTCCCGGATGCCTGGAGGGGGTGGGAACCTGTGCTCCAGCAGTGCATCCCAGTTGATGGGCTGGAACCAGGGGTGGGCCTTGAGTGCCTCCAGACCCGCAGGCCCCGCCCCCAGCCGCAGGGCGGGGTCGCGCTGCAGCAGCGCATCCAACAGGTCCTGAGCAGCTGGGGACAGGTGGTCGGGGAAGGACAGCGCGCGGCCGCAGATCTTGCGGTAGATGCGTAGCTCATCATCCCCGGGGGCGGCAAACGGCGTCTCGCCCACCAGCAGGCAGTACACCAGGACGCCGAGCGCCCACAGGTCAGCGCTGCTCGTGTGCCCCCGTGACTCCACCACCTCTGGGGCCAAGTACCTGTGTGGCCGCGTGCACCATGGGGGTACAGCCAGGGAGGTGATCATGCAAGCAACACATGCTGCTAAGCATCCCGGCATGGCGAGCACCTGCACGGCAAGCACAGCCTGCTACAGGTTGCATGGTGCACTCCGCCCCCTTGCGGTGCCCTGTCACAGCCGCTGCTGCAGCTGCCGCCCCACCCACTCACTCTGGGTTGCCACACAGCGTGTAGGCGCGGCCATCATCCTTGCGCGCAAACCTAAAGTCCACCAGCTGCACCTGCCCGCCCTCAGTCACGATCACGCTGTGCACGCTGAGGCCGCGGTACAGCGTGTGGGACCAGTGCAGGTGCTCCAGGCCCAACACGATGGAGGCGGCCACAAACATGGCTGACAGCTCATCAAACGGCCCAGGCGCAAGCAGCATGTCCAGGGTGCACAGGCCCACGGTCATGAGCACCTCCGCCAGCACGCGGTTGTCCTTGAATGAGGACAGCACCCCGGGCACGAAGAAGGAGGGCTCCAGTGACCGAGTGATGTCGCGTGCGCGCATCACCAGCGCTTGCTTGCCCATGGCTGCCACATCTGCCACACTGGTCACGCGCACCTGCGCAGGGCCAGGGCACACGGAGCGTCAGCGGCTGCTGCCACATTGGCTGCGCAAGGTCGCGGTGGTGGTGCCCTGCGCCATGCCCTGCTCTGTGGCCTGCCCTTCACATCCAAACTCCAGCCCCGTGCTCCCCCCCCCCCCCCCGAGTCACACCCTTCCATACTGTGCAGTAGACTGCGCTGCTGCCTGTGCGCTGAACCATTGCCCATGCCTTGACCCCATGCACCACCAGCACCGCCCACCACCAGCAGCACCGCCCACCCACGCACCGTGAAGATCTCCTCGCTCGCCTTGTGCTCCATGAGCATGAGTGCAGAGCAGTCGGTGGAGAAGAGCAGGCCACGCGCAACCAGGTCGTCCAGAGTGAACTGGCCCGTGCCACCCTGCACACAAGTGCAGACCGTGAACACCCATGTGGACAGGTGATGATACCAAGAGCTCAGGGCCCGATCAACCAGCGGGTACCACATAAGCAGTGCAGCGACCTGGAAATAGACTGAGCAGCCCGTGCGTGCTATGCTGGTGCCAGGATTCTGCTACTGCTGGAGCTGCTTCCCCGCCCTGAAATAACTGTGCCTGGATCTGAGGCTACAACTTGCTGCAGTGCACTGCTACACCGAACTGCCGCTGCAGTGATGCTGCACCGCTGCTGTGCAACACAGCAGCGTGCCTCAAGAATGCACCCATCCTCTGAACCTGGCTGGCACCTAACTGCCGTGCAGCATGCGCACATTACGCCGCACATCCTAGACACACACGCTGTCTGCGAGCTGCTCACATCGCAACGCAGCCACCGTGCGGCCACTGCACAGCATTGCATCCCTTTAGCATTGCATCCCACGTCCCACCCCCACACACACCTGCAGGTGGATCGCCGCCGCGTTCTTGCGCGCCAGCACCTCCCGCTGCACCGCCAGCTGCTCGCGCCACACCGCCTCAGCGTCCACCAGCGCCTGCAGGGGCAGCCCCATGGCCAGCTGGAACTGGTCGCGGCTGATGCGCCGCAGCACCACCGTCCCACTTGCCACCACGTTGGCTGCGCGCTTGGCCGACATGAGCAGGGCGCGCTCGCCAAAGTACTGCCCCGCGCTGAGCCGGAGCACCTCCTTGGGCACCTCTGACGCGTCGTCTGGGGCCTTACGCACCTGCAGGCATGTGGCCGGCAGCAGAGCACAGGGGACGGTCGGCAGAAGGTTCCGCGCCCTTACAGCTGCGCGGCAGAAGCCCCTTTTAGGGCTTAGGGTTCAGGCTGAAACCCTAAACCCAGAAACCCAGCAGCACACGCCCAACCACCCCTTCTCCCTCCAACCTTGATAAGACCGGCAAGGTGATGGCAAGTGCTGCCATGGCACTGGAGTCAGGGCATTCAGCACTCAGCACGGACAAGAGCACCTCTACCCAACCCATTTCATCAGCCCTACTGCCTGCGCAAGCCTTGCAAGCGCGGCACGCCCCCTGCTGCAAGGGAGGCAGCCGGGCGCGATCACTCTCGCGCACCCCACGCACCGTGCACACCACCTCTCCGCTGGTAATGAGGAAGAACTCGCGGCCCTCTTCTCCCTGACGGATCACATACTGGCCATCCTCATAGGTCACCTCCTCCATCGCCTCCGCCAGGGTGTGAAGCTGGGAGCCGGACAGGCACTGCAGCACCTCCACCCCCCGCAGCGTCTTGACCAGCCCGCGGCAGTCAAAGCCGGTGTGCGGCAGCGCGGCCGCCTGCAGCGCGGCCTTGTAGTCGTTGCGGTGCAGCGACCACAGCGCGCCCTCTGTGCGCGCGACCACCGTGGCTGCGCGCGGCTTGGAGTACAAGAGCGCCAGCTCACCGAACGAGGCGCGAGGCCCCTGGTCGGCCCCCTCCCCTGACGTGCCGGCCTCCCCCGTCGGTGGCACATACCCGTACGTGTGCACAAGCTCCGGCGGGGAGACGGGTGACTGCTGCAAGTACACATCAAACAGGCCGTGGTCCACGACATAGAAATGGTCGCCCGGGTCACCTTGCCGGATGACTAGCTGCCCCGCCTGCACCTGCACGTGCTGCATCGCCGCAAACACCGCGTGCCGCTCCTTCTCTGACATGTTCGCGAACAGGAAGTTGGCAGCGACTGCCTCTTCCAAGGTATCGATGACTTGGGGAGACAACGCGCCGGATGTGGTGGCCACGGCCCCTCCCGAGTCTGACACCGCTGGCTGCATCTCCAACGACGTGCCGCCTGCAAGCACGGCCGCTGCCTGCTCTGCGATCAAGTGCTGCGTGCTGCTCAACTGCGAGAACTGCGATGGCGCGGGCGTCAGCATGGACTGGGCAGCGGTCGCAAACGACGACGCAGAGGGCGACTCGATGGCAGCCATGCGCGTTGTGCTCACGCGCCGTAGCGTGTGCCCTGCACTGGGCCTGCTGCTGTAGTCCATCATGGCCCTGCAGTTCAAGGTGGCGGTGGCAAAGCCAGTGGTGAGGTCATGTGGCTGAGCAGCAGCAAAGCCCACCACCGCCTTGCCTTGCATCGGTACACAACAACCAACACTTGCTGTACTGAGCCCCTAGCCCCGCAAGCCCTGTCAAAATGAGGCAATCCTCTTATTCAACAGCGTCATCATGCGATGCAACAGACATCACAGCATTTAGGAGTGCACATGCCCATGGTCCACTGCACAAGCCATGTCACGACAGCATGCGCGATGGCGTGGATTGCCCATGACATGGTGCACCCTCCACAGCCCCCCTGGCACTCACCCCATGGGCGTGGGCAGTGCAAGCTGAGGCACCTCCTCCTCAAGCCCCTGGAACTGGATGACGACCATGGTGATGTCATCCGTGCGCGTCTCGTGCTGCAGCCACAGGCGGTACGACTCCGCCACGACAGACAGGCACGCCTCCTGGGGGTCGTCAAACTTGGACACCTGTGATGCAAGGCAGAGCCACGAGCACGTCATGGTGATACTTGTACCGAGCATGGGGCCGGGTGGGCAGGGGACTGCGTTGATGAGAGCATGCAGGTGCATGACCTATTGAGCTTACACACTCCAGGCCCACAGCTCATGGCGCACCCTGCTGCTTCACATGCCACATGGGAGCTTTAAGGTGGGCAAATGCATGGTGTCCCACCCACTGCGACCCAGCTGCCTGCTGCTAGGCTGAAGAGGCTGAAGAGGCGGGGTGAGGAGCAGAACCTTGCTGCGGCTGTCTTCAAGACCCACCATGTCCACCACGCTTTGGCTGGGCAGGAATTCCCACACGCCATCCGACGCCAGCACGATGAATGGGTGGTTGTTTGTCAGCTGCTTGGTGACTACCTCGGGCTCAGCAAACACGCCGATGCGCTCGGCAGCTGCGCGTACATGCACACAATCTTCAGAATGGGTGCCAAGCACTAGCGGGCCGCAGACATGCACCTGCCATACTGCTGCTGGTTTGCTTCACACAGCCCCCACCCCGGCCGCATGATGCAAAGCCCCACAACGCAGGGCTGGCGGTGCAGTGTGCTGCGACCTGCCACACGCACCACTGTCCCCAATGCTGCGCGTGAAGGCGGTGCCTGGATATGTGGCATTGGGGGCCCACAGGCGGGGAGGATCGCCATCATTTTCCTCCTCAGTCCCCCAGTACTCAATGTTGGGATCTTTGAGGCCTTCCAGCTGGTCCAGTGTCAGCACGCGCGCACCACAGCGCTTCACACGCTCACACTCGTCCCGCCTGTGTGTGCACAGCACACATCGCAGGGCAGTCACAGCATCAGGACCTGCTGAGGTCGGCATGTTGTGTGCTGTGGGCGCTGTAGCCACAGTGCAACATGTGTATGCAGGTATGCACGTCGTACGCCAGCTCACTGCGCTCGAGTTGTGCATGGAGACATGCAAGCATGCGTGCGCATGCGCCCCATGCACGTACCTGAATGGCGTCTGGTCAAACGAGAGGTCCAGTGCAACAAGCCGATCCCCTTGGCGCTCTGCCACCACCGCACGTGAGTCCCCCACATTGGCAACATATGCATTGCGCGAGCGCATCAGCAGCGTGATGGCTGTTGTGCCACTCATGGAGTCATCCACATCTGGCTGTCTGTGGAGCTGATTGTTGGTGAGCACCATGGCCCTGTGGTACGCGATCTCTGGTGATACTGAGAAATGCGAGTTGGCCAGCAGGTTCTCGGGTACCTGAGCACATGGGGATGTATACGTGAAGCATGCATTGCGATCGCGCAATATGCAGGTGGCGACGGTCGTGCAAAGTCGCGTCTGATCGCAAGTTCACCAACGCGGAACGGTTGCATGCAGCCTTGCATGATGGCACATGGGCCCAAATGTCTAAAGAACGCATGAGACAGGAGCGCACCTTGTCTTTTGCAAACTGCGAGCATTGCGTGCCGTATTCACCGTGCCCGTCGAACACGCCAAAGAACACCTGCTCAGGGTCTCCCCCAAAATGCGTATGGACGCAGAGCGAGTCCTGGTTCGCCTTGTCAGGGGAATCCGGGTAGTAGCCGCGCTGGGACACAAATGCATATCTGATGGTGATGTTCGAGTGGGGAAAGTAGATGGTTTGGGTGCCTTCGGACGTTGACAGGCGCGCCTTGTAATCCTTCGCCGTCAACGGGCCTGCGAGATGTTGGATATGACGCCCATCAAGCTTCACGGCCAACCAAGACCTTCTCTTATAGGCCCATCAGAGCGCCATTGATTGCCATCGAACACGCACCCGTAGTGGGGAGGAACTCCTTTCCCGTCCCATCCAGGTTCAATTGCAAATCAGCAAAGTCCTTATTCTTGTCCCCATGGATGGAATCTTTGGAGGAGCCACAACCCATGGTTTTGCTGTTCTCGCTTGCAGCGCAGCCCCCGCAAGGTCAGGACCCCAAATGCGCTGGTCTGCTTAGCCGTGCAGCTCACTACGGCTTAACAGCTGCATCCCATGCCTGTGCAAGCGCTCAAGAATGGTTTTCTATTCTGGGCGGATGCCTAACCATAATCTGGAACATCTCTGGGAACTCAGCGTGGCAGCGATCGGTGACTGCGCAAAGTGTTTTAACGAAAAAACTAGGCCATTACCAGCGCCATGGACAATCCCATGGACATGTGTTGCACGTACAAACGAAAGAGACGGTCCGCTACTCGTGCTCGTGGCCCAGAACAGACCACAATAACAAGCGTCCGCGCCATGTTATAACAGGTCGATGGCCATCCCTTTGGTGCTCGCAGGTACAGTTGGGCCCTTGCTCTACTGCGTGTGCTGCAGCTGCCAGCAACTATGCAACGTGCATGTCGTTCACTGGGAACCCATTTGCTTCATACACCTGCCTGGCCAGGCTAGATGTGCCCCCTGCCCGTACACTCATTCAGGGCACATGCCATCAGTGCAACTCCACCAGCTCAAAATCGCACGGCGCTGACAGCGCCAGGGAGAACCGCCCAGTGCGGCCTGGTGAGTATGTGCAGGGAATGATGACGTAGGGCGTGTTGCCTTGCAGGTCGTACTCAGCTGCAACTTCACCGGTAGTCACAAACGTTGTCTCTGCCAGGACAGACCTGCAGCAGGCAGTGGCAGGGCAGCGCGGTCTTGAACAGGTTGTACAGTACACGCCTGTCCGCCTGTGTGATGCAGCGCGCTGGTGTGCTGCAAACTTCATGCGTCCATGCCCTGAGTGTTGCTCAGATCTTTTGCGCACAACCGCAGACCACCTACGGTAGCATGCAAGCACTCACTTGCGAAGGTCCCCCTTAATCGCTCCCGACGCGTCCGCTGCCCGCAGGATGTAAAACCCAACCATATCATCCACAGAGCTCGCCACGATGGGTGCCCGTGTGGGGGATGCTCTGGTTGCAGACGCGCGTGCCGCACGCGACAGCGCGACCTTTGTGCGCGCCCCCTGCTGCAGGGCCAGCAGGAAGCGCGGGTTCTTGCGCCAGGTGGGGTGCAGGTCGCAGCCCCCCGCGCTGTCGGTGCGCCACATGCCCTGTGAGCGTGAGGATGCAAGCACAGTGTGGTGTTGGGCATGTGGCGCTAGGGCTGAAGGCGACAGGTTGACAAGCACCCAGCAACCCAGCGATCTGCGACGGTCTGGAGGCCGACCATGCACTGTGCGGTTCGGTGCTGTTCTGTGCTGTGCTGTGCTGCCCCCCACACCCCACACCCCACACCTGCAGCACCACGCTCTTGAGCTCGGGCAGAGGCACCAGCTCCACTGGCACACCACTCATCACCCGCACCTCAAAGGGGGCTTCCACACCTGGGCTGGCGAGTGCCGGGACCTGCAGGGCCACGCAGGTGGCGTGCGTGCGGGTGGGCTGGCTTGCTGCAAGAGGCGTAGATGCCTGATGCAAATAGAAGGGGATGGTTGCCCATAGGGAGCAACAGAGGACAACCACACAGAGCCCTCAACATGCTGCTGTGCGGTAAAGGAGAGGGAGGGAGGCCCATGGGCAGTGCGTGCACCTGGTGCAGCACACAGGTGCTGATTGAGCCAGCACAACCTCACAGGCAACACGGCAAGCAGATCATCACGGAGGCACGCTGGCAGTGGCAGTGGTGATGTACCACAAAAAGATTGTGTGCAGCACACACGCACCAGCACATATGGCGTGTCGGGCTCTAGAGTGGTCAGCAGCACTGCCTCCTCCATCGTGTTGAACCCCACCTCCGCCACCATCTCTGCATCGCTGCGCACCGCGCTCTTGCGCGCGGCAAGCCCGTCCGGGCCTTTCTCAGGCACACACAGGTACAGGCCCACTGCCTGGTCCGCGGAGTACCCGGGCTTGAGTACCGCATACCTCACATCCAAGCGCGACACACTGATCACCACCTGCAGACCCACCAGGGAGTGCAGCCACCACTCAGGCATGCATGATCCACCCTGGCTGCTGCACTCTGAGTCCTCAACACTTTGAGGTGCACGGCCCGCAGGGGCACGGGGAGTAGCATGTGTGCAGAGCCAGTGTTATGAGCGCTCCCCATGGCAGGCATGCAACGCGGGTGGGCATGACACATGCCATGACCCAGGGTGTGACGTCTGTGACCTCACTTGTGTGCGCTGCGGTACGCTGATCATGTACTGCGGGTTGGAGCCAAAGGTGGGTGCGGTGCGTGGCCCACCCGCCAGCAGCCCCACCCACTGCCCACCCAGCACCAGGGACAGGGGGGATGGGAGCTGCTCCACCTCTACGGGGGCTGCGCTGTAGGTGCGCAGCACGAACGCGGCCTCATCGCCCACGCGCCTGTGTTTGTAGCAGCCGCGGCAGCAGCCAAAGCAGCCAAACGATCAGCCAACGTAGTGCAGCATGCAGCCCTGAATCACCTCTGGGTCTGTTGCATCAAGCAGCAGCAATAGGCGGCTGAGCCCCGGTCACGCACCCTGTATGCGGCACGATGATGTACGCGTGTGTCGACTCGGCCTTAAAGCTGACTGTCACTTCTCGCCCTGCTGTGAGCCCTGCCTCTGCCACCACCTCATCTGACCCCCCAACCTGCAGCACACGCCAGCATAACATGCAAGTACGAGTCAGCTTCAACACTCGGAGCCAGATGGCTGCAGCATGGGGCACCAGCGGCAGGCGCCTGTAGCGTGAAAAGGCATGCCTTCTGAGGGTGACATGCTGCACACGCTGCTGAGCGTCAAGCTGTCGGATCAAGCACATGTTGCCTGTTGAGCTTGCTTCCGCACCAGCCGCTGGCCACCGCCCACCTGCCAGCGGCGCCCCAGTGACGACAGCGGCACACGCAGCACCATGACACCGATGCTGCGCCGCCGCGCTGCCTTGCGCACATGTGCACGGGCTTCGACGCGCGGGTCCTGCTGCCCGAGAGCCACCACCACCTCACATGCCTGCAACCCAAGTGGGCACGCAGCGCAGCCACAGGCCACATGTTCATGCAGGGGGCCATGCTTGCAATCGGCCACACACCTGCTATCCCTGCCTGCGATCACACTACGGTTTTCCTCAGCTGTACAGGATCAGGTGCAGCACACGCAAACTACGGCCATCGATTGCCTTCACCTTGCGCACGGTGAGGCGGAACTGTGGGTTGCAGCACCAGGTAGAGCTGGGTGCAGGTGTGGCTGCATGGAGGGCCTCCTGTACAGGTTCACACGCAAACAGCGCAGTGTCACACATGTGGGCCAGCACCAGTGGGGCTCGAGTACATGGCCACATACAGCTCCAGTACAAAAGGCAAGGGAAGGTGACAAGCCATCAGTTAGGTCATGGGGCCAGACGCTGCTCACAAGCAGCACCTGCAACGAATGCCCTTCGGCTTGGGCTGTGCCAGGCTCGGTTAAAAGTGATAAACGCGATCCGCCCCTAAGCCCATACGATGCACGAGCCACCGCACCTGCAGTGATGCGCCACCCACGGATGTCGTGAGGGTGAGGGAGGGCTGTGTGGATGGCTGCGCAGCAAAGTATGGGCCGCCAGCCGAGGGCCCTTGCCACCCGCAGTGCAGCGTGAGCTGGTGCCAGTGCGGAGGGAAGATTCGGCACACATACAGGCGGTTGAAGATGTCCACAAAGTCCCTGCAAACGGGAGCGGGGAGGGCAGGGAGCAGGGGGCACCGTGCGTCAGCACCAGACCACATAGCTGCGCGATAACAGCTCACTTGCCGGGGGCCTGGCACTGCTGCACATGCTCACACACAGAACCAGGCTGCCCCATGATCCTGGCCCATGGCTGGACTGTGTGCAGCACACATAGAGGCACACCAGCATGAGCATGCAAGCAAGCACGCCATGCACACACGCACTCGTACGCCATCCAGAACGTGGACTCGTCCGTGAACGTCGCCGACACAGCAGCCGCCAGCTCCGCCGCCCCCTCCGATGATGACCACTCCGCTGTGCCCGTCGCCCACGCGCCGTGCCACACACCCCCGGGCGTGGGCCACGCGCAGTGCACGCGCACCAGCCGCACCCGGCTGCCTGGCACCTCCCTCAGGTCAATCGCTGAGTAGATGTGGTTGAGGAGGATGCCGCCTGGCCCATGCAGTGCCTCCCCCTCTGACCCCAGGGCGCCCATGTCCTGGGCCTTGGCGCGGCATGCCACCAGCCCGCCACCACCCAGCCACCCCTGCAGCTGCCCCCACAGTGTGCCTGCGGGGAGCCATGCACCACGCACCGGGCAGGCACTGTCTGTCGGGGGCAGCTTAATACCTGCTGCCAGCAGCATGCCTCCCCACTCCGCCTGCAACAACCCGCAACCTGCGTTGCCACAAGCCTGCCCGCCTGCATGCCGCCCGCCAGCCCAGCAGGAATGAAGTAACTCCTACTGATCAGTCAACAGCCCCAAGTGTGCAACCCTCACCTTTGACTGCCAGCTCTCGCATGTCCGGGTCATCCAGCTTGAGCTTGGTGGACACACCGCCCGTGAGGTCCGTGAGGCACTCACACACAGACCCACCTTCCAGTGCGTAGTAGGACCCATGCAGCTGCACGCGCATGGTTCACTTGTGACAGTCATCGCCAGATGGCCAGGATAAGGCATGGCAGCATGCTGGTCTGGGCTGCACAAGACACCTTCTGGATGGTCAATCCCAGCCCTGTGAGGATTGGCCCTCCTCCCATGCATACCGCCCACTGCCCGCTGCAACAGACAAACGTCAGCGCCTGCCTGTTGCATCAACAATCTCATGCCACTGGCATGGCGAAACCCATTCAATCACCATGTCTAAACAGCAGCCGAAGCTATACGCGCCCCTGCTAGCACTGGACCTCTACCCCTGCCACCATGTGCTTGTGTGCATGTTTGCAATCTTTGCATGTACGCGTGTGCGCCCACCTTGGCATAGCCCTTTTCCAGGAAGGAGGGCCACAGCTCCCCCACATGGCCCGAGCATGCAAATGCAAGCCGGTCCTCGCCTTCCACACACGGCAAGAAGTTGTCCACGACGACACGCTGCCAGCAGCCATGCTTGTAGAACTGCGTACAAAAGAATACGTAGCTTGGTTGATCAGGTGGTCCAACAGTGAAGCGCATCCTGTCATGACGCGGGTCCTGAACCTGTTTATGAGGTGCCCTGCTGCAGCTGATCTTTCTCTATCTTGTCCTTGGAGAGCATAATATGACATACTGCCGAATGTACCTGCAGCGTGTACAGCCCATGTACTGCCTGTTCATCTGACACAATCAGGTCCAGCAGCATGTCCTGCTTGCAAGCCACTGTTGCTAGAGCCCCCAGGAAGGAGTGGTTCTGCATGGCTCCCTGCGCAGTGCAAGGCAGGTGGAGCAGAAGGTGGTGGCGATACAGACAGAGCTGAGAGACCCAACAAGCATCAGCGGCATGCGCCAGGCGCGTGTCGGTGCGTGTCATGTAGTACGAGGTACATCGTGCACATCAAGTGCAAGCATGCACATCATGGTGCACATCATAGTGAGCACTATGTGCAGACATGTGATGCACCATCCACATCAGACACGCATGCCGCCAGCTCACCTGCAGCAGGCGCGGCATCTTGCCGGTGGGTAGGTACAGTGCACCACCCACCCGCCGCCACACGACATTTGGGAGGGCTGTGGCTGGTGGCTGTTGGGGGTCCGGGAAGCTGCAGCACAGGATGGCAGCCACATGATCACATGCAGGCCAAAGGGTGAGCAGTATGGGTGAGCAGCAGTGGGCACGCCTGACATGTGCTATCACAGTGTGGGTGGCGGCACATGCAGTAACAGCGCACAGCTCTCAGGTGATGGCACTGCCAACTGATGGTGCATCGGTGCATCAACGGTGCTGCTAGACGAAGCTGGTCAGCAAAGCTGTGGAGCGCAGGCGCACCACTCACAGTGCAGGGACACCCGGCTCAAACTCAGGATCTGTGACCAGCCCATCTGGGCCTGCATGCTCCACCACATACTGCTCCTCTGGGCGTTCGCTGATGGTGGGGATATGCAGCAGCCGCTGTGCGAACAGGAGAAGGGGTGCACAGGTTCAAGTCAACAACATGTGCAAGTGATTTCACCGTATCATATGTTGCCACTGATTCACGAGCTACAGGACGAGCCTGCAAGGCTGCACCCCTTGCCGGCATTCAGCATGAATCAGGGGTAAAACCCGGAGCTGTGTGTTGCTCCTTTGCAGTGAATGCAGCTGTGCTACCGTACAGCGCACTGCCAGACTTCAACACCAGCATTGCATTGAGGACGTGGCCGCTTGCCTGGATGGCGCGCACAGTTTCGGCCTCTGATGGCAGGGCGCGGTCGGACACGTACACTGCGCCACAGCAGCACATGCACCATGCATACAGGGATGTATCGTAGCCTTGCGCAAAACTCAAAGTCCTGCAAGCCATGCAATGGCAAACCCAGCATGCATGCATGGCAGGTACACACTCACTGGGTGTCCGGAGCCGTTGAGCCACATCTGTCAGGTTTTCAACACGCCGCTGTGCACGTTGGTTGGTGCTCGGTCGGGTGCCAGGGCTTTTGGGTCGGTCCATCTGCTTGACTTCGAAGCGCAGCAACACTTAAAGCTGATGTAAAGTTTTCATCCTAAGTTCATAATACAACAAATGTTTCGTCATGTACCCATCAGCCCGCGGTCTAACATCAAAGCGCTGCAGCAGCCGACCTAAACTCGATATTTTATTGGCGTCTAAATCCGTGCCTGCTGCGGTGTCGAAATACAAGGCATGTTTGTATCCAAGCCCTAGGGTTCAGACGTGGTGATTGCTAGTTCTTACAGCTGTACGTTGCAAAGTTGGTCATAAACTGGGCCGGATGGTGCAGACCAGTGCTGGGTTAGTAACGTACTGCAAGGCTTTTTTGGACAGGCATGCCGCCCACGACGTGGCACTGCGCGACGAGGATGTTGTCAACTTCTTTCGCGAGTGGTCCTTCACAAGGCTCATGGGGTGCGAGAGCCAGATCGCTGCTCTGGATCGTTCGTTTGCTTGCTGTCTGCGCTGCACAGCATATCAGACGGTTGAGCGTTGACGGCCCAGTTGCTGTGTTGGGCACTGAACCAGAAGCAAGAACCCTTCCTGGTCATGCCGGCATGACGTGA
The DNA here is from genome assembly GCA_004335575.1 of Haematococcus sp. NG2. NCBI lineage: Eukaryota > Viridiplantae > Chlorophyta > Chlorophyceae > Chlamydomonadales > Haematococcaceae > Haematococcus > Haematococcus sp. NG2. The sequence continues at coordinate 1,131,656 of QAXD01000007.1, forward strand.
TGCATCATGTGGTTATGCGCACCTCATGCTGCGCGTCCCACCTGTGCAGTGCCCTTACCCAGGGCCCTCTGGATGCAGCCAGTGTAACGACAGTGGTAGAGACTATCCGGCGGTTGCTGGATGCCCCCCTGGGTAAGGACAGCTGATGCCGCTTACGACCCTTGCAGTGCAGGCCATCATGACTGGCATTTGCATACCTACACAACCTATTGAGCCCCCTTGCCCGTGCTATTCATGCCGTGCAGGTGCACAGATGCTGCGGGATGCAGCACCCTACTTGTGTGCCGCGTGCGCGTCGCCATTCCAGCAGCTGCGCAGGCTAGCAGCGCAACAGCTGGGCCGTCTGCTGCGCCCCTCGCCACCCTCAGACGCATCCCAGCAACAGCAGGTGTGCGCCCAGCTGGTATCGCTGCTGGCCGACGCAGACACAGGTGTTGCTGCTGATGCTGAATCTGCGCTAGTGGCTTGGGTCCTGCAACACAACGGCGGCCCTGCTGCCGCGGCAGCACTGCTGCTGCCAACAGAGCCGCTGGGAGCTCAGTTGCATGCCCTTGCCAGTGGCAAGCCCGCAACTGCTGCAGCTGTCGCGCTACAGCCAGGGCAGGGGCCTGCGCAGCCACCAGAACGTGCAGACGGGGCAACATGTCAGGCACGTGTGCTGGCGTTGGCCCTACACATCGTGACCAAGGGGGGGCCTGACATGGAGACGGTGCTGCACAAATCTGGTGGGTTGCTGCATCAGGTGCTGGGAGTGCTGTTGGCGCTTGCCAGGCAGCAGGCGTGCTGTGATCCTGCAGCCAGTATCATGATTTCAATCTGCATGGCAGCAGTTGCTCGAGCGGTGGCTCATGCCAGAAGGTGAACGTTTTGTGAACATGCGGTTTGGTGCTGCTTGCAGGCCTCCTGCAGCCCATCCTAGCAGCTGTGCAAAACGCGCGGGCGGACCCCCTGTTGGCTATGAGCTGCCTGGCACAGCTGCAGCAGGTGGCCACAGCCAGCAGCAGCAACTCGCTGCCTGTGCTGCTGCATGACCAGCTGATGCCGCAGCTGGAGCCACTCCTGACAGACAGCCTGCTGGGGTGAGGGCCATGCACTAGTCACGTTGTCTGGCTTGTTGCTGACGATTGCTTTTTCAACTGCTGCTTGGGTGTTGGTGCTGGGATGCTGCCTGTGTGCTGCCATGTACCTCGCAGCAGGCAGCTGCCTTAAGTCTCAATTGCACAGTCTGCGTCTCTTGCTCATGCTGGTTTTGTTTCACGCGTCTCATGATGCATGCCTCCTCTTGCGCCTGCAGGCCCAGTGCTTTGACGGTGTCAGCTGCCCTGCTGCGGTCCAGTCTGGACTTACAGTCTGCAGCCTCGCCAGCTGCTCCACCAGACCTGTCCAGCCATCCACTGCTGCGGGCACTGAAGGCAGCCTTGGATGAGTCTGGGGATGCGCCGCCAGAAGCGGAGGCGGCCGCGTTTGAGGCAGTGGGTATGTTGGCACATAGCAGGCGTGGTGCAGAGGCACTGCTGCTTTGCCCCGACGTTGGTCCCGTCGTGGCACATGCCCTCATGATGCGGGCACTGGGAGCTGCACCCACCCCAGATCTGCGTGTCGCCGCACTGCATGCGGCAGCAACACTTGCGGGTGCAGAGCGTGTGCATGAGCTCGGGGAGAGGCGTGCAGCCCTGATGTGTGATGCTGCTGAGGCGTTGCTCCGCGAGGCAACGTACACGTCCAGCTCTGGCGCCTCGGTGCACACCCCTTCAGAAGCATTACACGGTCTGTTGTCCAACCCCTTCGCGGATCAGCGAGCCGCTGTGTACCGCTTCATGGCAGCAATGGCGGTCCGGCCCTGGTTTGCAGCAGAGGTTGTGCGTAATGCAGCCCTCCTTGCCTGCATCACATCTGCGGCGAGCGAAGTGGGTGCGGGCCTGGCGCAGGCAGGGGAGGCAGCTCGAGTGTATGTCAAGGTTGCACAGTGGCGGCATGCTGTGGTTGAGTCCCTGTGGCTCACGGCAAAGCAGATAACTGCGGAGCCTGCAACCAATGGGGCGGAAGCTGCCACTCATGCAGCTGCGCTTGGGGCCGCCCTGTCGGCGTTGACGGCATCTCTACAGGGAGGGCCACATGGCGCACCAGGAGCGCTGCTGCCTGGTGCACACGAGCATCAGATTGCAACGCTGCCCTGAGATATGCACGCGCAGGGTGCAGTGGGGGCTGCAGTGCAGACTCGCCGCAGGGATGAGGTCTTAATATGGCGCGCATATGTATGTATGACCAGCACATCATCTCGTGCAGTTGCGTGTGGTTCCCAAACACGTCCTGTAAAATACGATGTAATTCATATATGTATCAAAGAAGCGCTTTCAGCAGTTTGCTTTGTGGAGACAGTTGATCTGCAGCAGACAAGCCGATCCACCAAACATGATGATTACTCAGAAACTATTGCTGACATTAATTCATCTGTGGTTTGGAGTGCTTGGAGTCGTTGGTGCGTGGGCATGCGTGATGACCAACCAATCGGCAGGAAACGCTTGTCGGGGACACAACTGACGTTTATTTTCAACACAGTATCATCTGTCACGCTGCGTTTCCTGATGCACAGACGCAACTGCACTGCATGGCGCATGTTCTGTTGAGATGCTTGTATGCCACAAATCCTTGGTTTGCAGCAGGAGCACAGAACTCATCTGCTCCTGGTGTGGGCAGCAGCAAAGCAAGTGCTGCGAGGCTTCATGCCAGATTGAAACCTCCACATGGGGACAGCTTGGCGGTGCTCTTCAGCTGTGCGCAGCACCTCCTGCAAGTGCGCAATGCAGGTGGCAGCGCCACAGCTGTCAGGTACGCTGATCAGTGCAGGCACATGTCCAAGCTGCCAATCATGTGGGTCTGGAGCATGTGATACAGTACATGCAAGGCATTTCATCGGAGGTGCCAATGGTGCGTGGCCGCCCACCGCACGCTTGTTGCAACTTACACGGCACATGAAATACCTGCAGGCACGCGCTGAGGATGGCCATTCATGCCGCAGTGGAACTGCCTACAGCTGCTCGCTCATACGTTGATGCTGTAGCCCACATGGACACGGATGTGGCTGACCTGGCCCAGCACTTGGCGCGCACCATTGAGCAAAGCAGCCATGCACAGCAGCTTAACCGCAACAGCAACAGCAACAGCAACAGCAACAGCAACAGCAGCCCCAGCTCTCGCAGGGCCTCGGTACAAGAGATCAGTCAACAGGATGAAGTCCTTCATCTGGCCACGTGTGTCGCTACCCATCTGGTGGCAACTGGCTTCCACTTCCCATGCAGCCATGACCCAGATCTGGACATCAACCCACCTGAAGGCCTCCACCTGATGGTGGCAGGCGCTCTGAAAAACAGCGCACATCTCATGCCCCATTACAGCCTGCAGCTGCTGCGGCTGGTGTTGGTGCCTTCAGCCGAAACCGAGGTGACCCGCCTGTTTGTCTCACTGTATGAGAGCGGCAGCAATGCAGGGGACAAGACGCCCACCTGGCTGGCTGTGCTGGACATGCTGCTGCATGCCACAGGTGTGTGGTGATCCGGACGCTATTGCAATGCTGAAAATGCCTTCAGTGCTGCGCTCAGAAGCACCACCATCTGCCCCAGCATGGCAGCAACGAATTCAACCGCCTTGCGCAAGGCATGGCAATCAACCCTGTTCATTCACTACCATACACCTGTGGTTTTCTCTGCCACCGGTCAGCCAAGGGCTAATGACTGTCAGGCTCCGGCAGGCAGAAACATCTGTGAAACGCCGTGTTATTATTATTACTGGTCAGCCAAGGGCATCCATCATCACTGTAGAGTGACGAGCGCACCACTCGCCCGCCCTGCAGGCATCCCATCACGTGTCATCTTGAATGGCACACTGGTCAAGCACAAGGCCGATGACCGCATCGTGTTCTTGTCTAAGGTAACAAGCCTGTCACTGAAGCAGATGATGCATGACATGCCACCCCCTTGCGTGTAGTCAGTTGCTGGTTGCTGCCTCTCGTTAGCTGCTGTATGTGCTGGTTATTGTGCTGTGCGCGCAACATCTGATGTGCACAGGTCCGCAACTACGTGCTGCAGCCCCTGTGGGTTGGTGACCACCCCGCCTTCCCAACTGGCTTCCCAGCGGACCGTGTGGCGTACATCAACGACGTGTTTTTCTGCGCTCAGGACATCACGCGCCTGCTGCAGGTGCAACGACCCCTCCTCCGCGCCTCAGTGACTGCCATTGTAATGGGTCTTGAACAGCATTGGGCGAAACTCAGTAGCTGCTCGCACGTGCTCCTGGCTCGTCCCAATCCTGCATCTGTACTGCTGTTGTGTCACACGCCTGCAGTACAAGTCTGCGGACCTGGCATGTGGCGTTGACCTGGCATTCTATCATGGCCACCGAGGACAACATCACAGGCGAGCCCTTGCATCTGGACTTTTGACTGGCCACCAAAGCCAGCAGCAGGAGCTGCTAGATGGTGGCGCGGGTGCTGGGGATGGGCCCGCATACATCCCCAGCCTACAGGCCCGATATGCAGCCGCAGAAAAAGAGCAGCGCAGCAGGCAGCGTGGAGATGCGTTGCAGTACCATGCGCAGCAGCAGCGCCACCACCACCACGAGGACGCGAGCGCTTTGCCTCTTCTGCAGCCAGCAGCAGGCGATGGGTGGGGCAAGACACACGAACACAAGCAGCACAGGCACAATGCAAGGTCTGTGTTCCAAACATGGGAGTTGGCAGTCGGCACATACCGGTTCTATGACATGTGGGTCGGTCGTGATATAAGCGGCTACAACTTCAACTCCCACCCACCCTACATTTACCACAACGCCAGCCGGGCGCGGTTCCATAATGGATCCGCCATACCTGTGCACTGCTGCTGGAATGGACTGGCAGTTGTGAATGCAGCACCATTCACGAGGCATGGCCTCAGGTTCAGAGCGGGTGTTCAGAAGGAGGGGGACGTCAATCAGGTGTGCTGGAGCAATGCCTACCACCTTATCGCAAACCAACATGCACTTGGACACTAGCAGCAAGCGCATGGTTTCAATGCGGACTTGGGTACTTTTGTACAGAGCATGTCTGCCTCATGCAGCCAATGCATGACGGCATGAAAGCATCCACCAGTTTCACAACAGGTGCCTGTGCCTCACTCGCCAGGGTCATTCACCTGGCTGACTAAACTGCATGCTGTTGTCTTGTGCAGTGCCACTCATCTGAGTGCTCCATATTGTGTGAGGACCTCCAGAGGCTGGGCTTCACCCGCTTTGTGTTGGACCCATCAGTGCGCATGGTTTATGAGCCAGTTCGCGCATTTCCACATAAGAGCTTTGAAGCACAGTGGAAGGCGTGGGGGCAGCTCAAGGCAGAGCTGGTGACTGACGGCATGTCTGACGGCGAAGATCCAGTGGGCCGGATGTGGGACAAGGCGGTGATGCAGAAGCATGGGGTGAGTGACACGTCAGTGCATCGCTAGGTCTCACAAATGCCTTGGTCGTCCACTACATCATTGCCTGCATGCCTACACTCCCTTTCTAGCACATCAATGTGCATGTTGTTTGGGGTGCACATCGTGTTGGACACCAGGTGACATATGCACCAAGCCTTGCCCTCCTGGGTACATCTGACCTGATCCCTTGTGTTGGTGTGTGGTGTGGTGCGTCCCAGCTGCTGCCATCCAGTACGACCCTGTGCTGTGGCACCGACGAGTCAGGTGGTATTAACTGGGGTGCGGCTGATTGGAACGGCAAGACCGGCTTCAAGTGGGAGCTGCTGCACCGCATCTGTCAGCCCCTGGATGTACTGCATGGCCGCAACTATACCCAGGAGTTCCTGCTCTCTGCCCGAAGTCAGCCTGGGCTCAACCAGACCTTAGGCAGCAGAGGCCCTGGAACAGCTGCACGAGGCAGGCGGCTGGGCCAGCAGCGTCAGCTGCAGGTCTAGGTATGCAAATGCTGTGCATGCACATGCTCAAAAGCCGCCACAGCAAGCGCCTGCACAGCACCTGGCTGAGGCTGCTGCAGCAAGATGGCCGAGTCATCTGTGCCTGGCTGTCGCAATGCCGGTTAACATGGACACCAGTGCAACATGCTTCAGGGCATGCACGGCCTGTGGCTTGCGCCGTGCAACGTCTGTGCTCCATCTGCCACATCATGCCGAAGAGCTGCAAGGTTGCATGAGCCGATCCAATATCACCTGCTGGGGACCTGCCAGATGGTAGCAGCAATGTGCATTTACGTACATCGTCTGTGGGGTGTATGGTTTCCCCAAGTCTGTAGGGTTTGCTCTGTTCTGCAGGGTACCCTGGTCTGTGGGGTCTCCTACGTCTGTGGGGCTTTTTACGCCTTGCTTGAGATGCCCTTGCTACTGCCAACATAAAGGACCAACATAAAGGAGCCACGGTATAAAAAATCAGGCATCAGTAGATCAGCACAGCGATGAGCCACAAGTCCATGCTAACTTATTATAAACGTCTGTTGCTGGTTTGGTACATCAGCGCAATACCCAGCAGCAGCTCTCATCTAAATGGACAGTTTGTGTGGCCCAGGCTGGGACAATGGCGAGGGATGGCTCAGTACGAACCAGGCGTGTTACATCAGTTGATAACAGCAGCCTGCTCTGAAATGCAGGGTCTGTCTGCCTTGTTGCCATATGGACCGGCCCAATAAATTTGCCTTGGACCCCGCTGCTTAAAAAATGAAATAAAGAAATAGTGTTGTCCACGCTCCACCAGCTGTTTGCTGGCATTGTAACAACACAGTATGCACAGTGCGGCACTCCGCTCAACACTCACTCTGTTCCGCTTGCTCTGCACTGTACACAGGAACTCCATCATACCGCAGCAAAGCACATACCGCACAGTTGCCGCGAATTCTATGCACAAATCCTCCATGTCCCAGCCACCAGCTGCTGTAAACCAAACACCGCTCAGCCGGTTGATACACATTAAGAGCACTGCTGTCACACTGGTAGCTGGTACTGGGCCAGTAGCCAGTTGTAAGCTGCCCACAGCCCAGCCGCGAAGCTCGTGGTGAACATGAACTTTAGGGGCAAGGGCGATGCATCACGCACCACGACAACGTCCACGACATTGCTCCCTGTGCTGCCTCCCGATGATGTTGTTGTGACTTCAGTTGTCTTGCTGGGTCCGTTGAGCACGTCAGGGAGCTGAACGGGCCACGGCCCACGGCCACTCACTTCCTTCTCATTCAGCAGCTCACGTGACACAGCATACTTGGGTGCCAGGGCAGCAGCCAGCAGCACACCGGCAGCAAAGGCGCCAGCGATGCCAGCCCAGCTGACTGCCACCTTGTCGTCTGCCTGCAGGTCGCGGAACGCTTCAATGCACGCTATCAGGGCTGAGGCAGCACCTGCTAGCGATCGCACGTTCGTGTTCACTTTGAAACCAATCTTATAGAGGCCTTCTAGGAGCTCCACTTCCGCCACGCGTGCGTGGTGCTGGTGGTGCACGCCGTTGCCTCCATGCATCTGCAACCCGCCGGGCCCACTGTCAAAACTGCCGCTGCTGCTGCTACTGCTGCTGGGCGTGCTGTCGCTACTGCCATCACTGCTGGGGCCAGGGGAGGGCACTCCTGCGGCTGTGATGGATGCAACTGACGCAGAGGCTGAGGCGGGCTGCTGGCTGCGTGCTGCATCCACCAGGTCATCGTAGTTGGCATTCTTCAGCTGGTGTACGAGCAGCACACCCACAAGAGATGCAATGGAGGGCAGTGCGCCCTGCAGGGAGTGGATGGCATCACAAGGCGAGGCTTGTATTGTTGCATAGGATGCAGAGTATCTGTACATGTGTCCGCAGTGTGCAGGCGTGTTGCAGAAGCGGATGCACTTGATGGAGGTAAAAATCAGTATGCACAACCAGCAAGGCAGATCAGAGCCCATGCAGGCCCCGCACAGTGCCACACATCAGGTTGCCACCAGCAGTTCCTAACATGCACCAAGAAACAGCAGCATACATCACATGCACCCACATGCGTGATGGGCAGGTCGTTTATTGCGATGTCTGCAAGCCCAGCTGCAATGATGGAGAGGAGGAAGGTGGTGCCGAATGCCCAGTACCCCAGCACTGCCTGTGATGCAAGTGAGATGGTTCACACATGTCGGTTCACACAACAACAGCACAGGTCAACACTGCAACGCAGCCCCAGCGCCCTCATGGATGTGCACTGGAGTGCTCAGAATGTCTGGCCTCTGCGTATGCGAGCCACCAGCCAAGTGCGACATCTGCGCATAATGCACTTCCAATCCGACCCCTGGCAAACACGGGCTGGCCATACAATTGTCCCGCTGTGCTGCCGTACCTCGGCCTCCGCTGAAAGTGTGAGTAGCGTGAGCAGTGTGATAAAAAGTGCCAGAGGGCTGGAGTGGATGAAGGGGGCGGTCAGCAGCCTCCACCACTCCCCGCCTGTGACAACCATCAAGTGATCCTGCAGGACGCAGGTCCGTTGGTCAAACACCTTCGTCGGTGGCCACCATATCGGGTCAATGTACTGCTGCAGCATATGTGCGCCCATGGTGCGTGATGTACAGGCTTTTAAGGCAGTACGAAGCAGTGCAAGCGTGGCGCACACACCACAAGCATGCGCCCAGAAGCACGACCCTGCAGCAGTCAGCCAGTTCAGTCCCCCAAAAAGCTGTACTGTGTGCAGCGCTGCACGCTCACCAGTACGAGGGAGTCAAAAAGGTCGTCGCCTGTGCCCGGCCCCTCGTACACGTTGCTGAGGAACAGGGAGCTGAACACCATGATGTGCAGGTAGTACAGGAAGTAGGTTGAGACCGGCTTGACCTGGAGAGTGCGCAATTTCCGTGGTATGTGGCAGGGCGTCCCACACTGTGCTAGTTATGCATTAAGCGCAGCAGGTTCTGGCTTCTGGGACAGCTGGGCGTACATGCCAGTGTGGTGTGTATCTGTACGTGCTGTGATCAGGAAGCAGGGCGGTGCTTCAAGCAATGTCGTGTTGATGATTGTTGGCAGGGGGGTCAAGGTTCCCTGATACAGTAGAGGGTGCGCCCTGGGTACATAATGTGTGGTCGGATGGCAGGACACCTTGCATGCTGCTACATGAGTGCACCATGCAGCACAAGGGTTCCCCACTGACCTTTGGCGCATCCTCCTCCTCGTGCGCATTTTTGTGGCTGGTGACCGGCAGGAATGCGCGACCGTTCCTCCACATGGACAGTTCCAGCAGGACATTCTTCCGGGGTTTGACAACTTTTGGTGTGACCGCTACTGGCGCTGCATCTTCATCCGTACTGTCTAGGCTACTGGTTCCTAACAGGCTGTCCAGGCTGCTGAGGGTTCGCCCATTCGTGGATGTGCTGCTGTCTCTCTCAGAAGATCTCCTAATCGTGCTGCAACTGTGCGATCTCGGGTGCCGCAGCACCCGTAGTGGATGTGTGCGTTGTGCTAATATCATCGCAGCCACATCAATACTGATATGATTTTTTAAATCATTTAAGGGCTCGTTGATGACAATTGGGTCCTGTCACGCCAAAAACGCAAACGAAATCACTCATCACTCGACTTATCTTTTATATCCGCCTTCATTGCACACATAGCACCTTTTGATTTGCATATATTGCCCCAGCCCATCATGCCCACCATCACTTTGCCTGCTACAGCCAAACCACACACATTTCTCGCAGCTCAGCAGATACAGCTGCGGAGTAGCAGCAGCGGCGGCGGCAGCAGCAGCAGCCTCATATTGACACGCAGATCCATCTCCGCATGCTGCAGCAACACGTGTAGCGTCCTCCATGCAGGTAGTAACACACGCCTGGTGCAGCCACGCACAGCTGTGCGAGTCGTGGCCTCCACCGCCCAAGCAGCCTCCTCAGGACCCAGCCCATTGGAAGCAGCGCTGGATGTAACCGTCCGCAAGGCGGGGACACCTGCAGAGCTGCGTGCCGCTGCATGCCTGCGCGCGTACGCCTTTTACACGTGAGCATGCGTTTTTTGTTTGGTGTCTGTTTGTGCATGCTACTGCGCTCCAGATGCCAGACGTAGGTCAGTTGGCTGAGGCTGGCGCTGCTGTGGCCTCCTAGTTTGCTCAAGCATGATCAGCCTGCTGCTGACCCCCAGCGGCACAAATGTTGTTTCAGGTACCCACCTGGCCGGAGCGAGTTCACCACACGGGTGCGGGATCCTGACTGGGGTGGGAAATGCAAAGGGTCGGGGTAGGACATCAGAGTGGACAGCTGATGCACACGAGCAACAATGCATTCACGCAACATACCAAGTGGCTACCCCAGGCCGTATCATCCAGGATGAGATGTGATTGTCTTGGGCAGGTTTTAGTATTGTGACATGAACAACCTGATCTCAGCAGCGGGTGTCCTCCAGACGGCATACAATGCTGCGCGCTTGTGCCTCACTAGCCTCACTACTGTAGCTCTTGTGCTGGGCCCTCGCCCTGTGCAGAGCCACAGGCGCATGAAGGCAGATGCTGAGTGGGAGTCCTTGAGCAACAAGGTAGCCGGCAAGGAGGAGGCGTACAAAGATGTGCGGGTGGAGTGCTGGATCGCCACCGTCCCTGATGACCCCAGCCATCCAGTGGTGCAGCAGGTGAGGATGCAAATACAGTGCAGCAGCTGCTGCAGGGGCTGGATACTTTGGGGTTGGGCAACTGGGGCTGGTCAGGTGCTTGCGCCTGTGCCTTGCTCACCAGCCCCACCACATGAACCAAGCTGTCGTCCTGACGCAGCTGGTGCGTACGTGCTGCATCTTGCGTTGCCAGGCCCTACAGGATATGGAGTTGTCCGCCAAGCTGCCAGCAGACCCTGCACGCGGCCAGCCCCTGCCGAGCCTGGTGGTCGCAACACTGGACGTCAACATCGGTCGCAACCTGCCTGCGGAAGAGTTGCAGGTGGGTGGCGCTTTCCCTGGTCGGCGATGAGTGCTTCTGTGATGGGCCTGGCATTGCTATTCTGCTGGCACCCCGTGGGTGGCATACAGGCAAGACGCAAACCTGACAACCAGCCTGAAGGTGCCTGATCTGCCAGCCGCCTGCTTGCGGTCCTCACCATCGGCGAGCACCTAACACCAGCCAGTGCTACGACCCGCAGGGCAAGCTGCCGTCCCCAGCCGATGGGGACCCGCTCACTCAGAGGGCCTACCTATCTAACGTGTGCGTTGCAAAGGCAGCACGGCGACGGGGGCTGGCAGCACAGCTGATCGAGGCTTCGCTGGCTGGTGCACAGGCTGCAGGCGTGAAGCACATGTATGTGCACGTGGTCCATGACAATGAGGCAGCGATACAACTGTACAAGCAGGTGTGTATGGGCATACGGCTAAATGCGGGGTAAGATAGAATTGCGGTCTGTGGCAGTCTGTTAGTATTTCCATAGGGCGGGATCCCGGTCCAGCGACGCATTCATGAGCAGTGCTGATCACGCCACGGTGCCGTGAACATTCCTCATCCTTCCATGGGATGGGTCCATCAGGACCACGCCCCCTGTGATTGCCCATGAGGGGCACCGCGTCATCTGTGTTTGTTATGCAGGCGGGCTTTGCTGTGGAAGCGCAAGAGAGCGAGGCATTCGCACGCGCAGCCAGCCGGCCAAGGCGCCTCATCCTGCACCGTGCGCTTGCATGAGCTTGGCATACACGTTGGCAGTGCAGTTTGTTGCAGCACGCGGTCTTGGCGTTGCTTAACCAGCGGCCCCGTGTCTGTTCCCAGCTTCCCAGCCCTTGGAGCCAAAGGAGAAGTCTATAGGGTTGCTCCGATATTCAAAACGGCAAAAGCAACACTTGCAGTGACTTTGGGAGCAGTACAAATCATTGCTTCCAGGTTTTGGAACGTACATGGTCTGTTGTGGGACTGTAACAAGCAAATTTCTTCACGGTGTGGTTTTATGTTTTGAAGTTGCAATAGGATCATCATGCCACCACCAGTGCTGAGCTGGCTCCCACGGTTATGCCTGCCACCTGCCCCTGCTCAGCAGCCCACTGCCCGTGTTTTCCCAACCACCCACACATGCCACGCTGGGTACGCCTGGCATATCCAAAACCATGGGCAGCTTCGCTGAGCCTGTTCTCTCGGCCTCTGCCTGCGCCCGCACTTCATGCAGTTATGCTCCGACCCACTGCTTGCGCCCCGCCTCCGTTTTCAGCTGCTCCTTGAGCCAGACCAGAAACTCCCCCGTGAAGTTGCGCCCGCCCATCACGTCTAGCGGGTGGCACGTTGACCACGTCCGCCAGTCCAGTTTGCCGTCGCTGTCCTGCGCGCACAATGCAGGTGTATTGGGGGTGGTGTTGGGGTGGTGTTGGCAGGTGCCTCAGGGTGTGGCAGGGGCCAGCATACTCGTGCAGCCATCTAGTGTGGGGAAAGTACACATGCCACAACACACAGAGCAGTACAAAACACTGGAAGGCAAACAGTACTGGAAGGCATTGAGCTATTCAGCGCATGACAGCCAGCAGAGTTGTCAAGCACCACTGACGCACCGTGCCGCAGCATGACACTGTCTGTGATGGTGTCAGCTGCGACCATATGCAACAGCACGATCACAGTGAGGGGAATCACGCTTTCACCACGCAATGCAACACTGCATTCATTCTCTTCCCTGCTGCTGTTCCCTACTAGGCAATTCCAATGAAAGGCACCTTGATAATGCACAGCAGGGCCGGCACTGCCTGCAATGCAGAGACCTAGTAAGGAGTGCAAACCTGATGAGTTTTTCACTCACCCCGTGCTTCTTCATCACTGCCTTGTCCCACATCCGGCCCACTGGGTCTTCGCCGTCAGACATGCCGTCAGCCTCCAGTGATGCCTTGACGTTGTCCCAGCCCTTCATGGGCACATCAAAGTGCTGGTGGGGGTTGGAGGCCTCGCTGGTGTACATGAGCCGAACTGAGGGGTCCAACAGGATGTGGCCGTACCCCAGACGCTTGAAGTCATCACACACCAACGTGCACTCAGATGCCCGGCACTGCGCATGGGCGTCAGCAAAAGCATGCACGTCAGGAGATGTGAGCAAGAGAGATAGGGGCCTGTATGGCTGTTGCCACACACCACATGGGTGCACGGGGATGCCATGAGGGCCATGTGCGCGCATGGAAATGCACGAGGTGTCGTACTTACACAGATCAAAATAGACATTGGCACTGCATGTGCGCACACACTGTGCTGTGTGAGGCGTGAAAGGCCATGCATCCAGCCACAAAGCACAAGCACTCTGTGCGGCTTGCCGCACCTCCCCCTCCACCTCCACGCCAGCTCTGAACCTCAGGCTGTGCCGTGTGAAGGGCGCCGCGTTCATGACCGCCATGCCGTTCCAGCAGCAGTGCACAGGGATGGGTAGGCCCTGGGAGAAGCGCTGCCGGCTGGGGCTGTGCCAGATGTAGGGCATGTGGGAACTGATCATCCGGCCACTGATGTCACGGCCAACCCACACATCCTGCAAGCAACAACACGGTGTACTCGGGCCCTGAGTTAGCGCATGGTACGTTGAGATATAATGAGGCTTCAATGCTCATGTATTGGAAACCAATCACCACTGCACCAGCTGGTAGAATGCAGCATGTTGGACGCCCGTCAAGGTTAACACGCGCAGAGAGATGTGCAGGAGGCAGCAGGTAACAGATGTGCTGGCCGACAAATATTAGGGGGCAGTTGGAGGGAGGCCAGTCAACACAGGGCTTGGTGTCTGGCCCTGGGCAAGGCCATCACAGACCATCACGGATGGAAACAGGGGCCAGCGACGGAACTCAGCACTCACATAGAAGTGCCAAGCGCTGAGGTGACGCTGCAGGTGGCGGGATGCCAGTGAGGGTGGCAGTGACAGGCTGCTGCTGCCGTCCCCAAACGCCAGATCTTCAATCTCCTCCAGGTCAGACAATGACCCCTCACCTGGAGGTGCTACCTGAGGGTCTGACACGCCCAGATCACCTTGCTCAGCACCCTGCCAGCTAGTATCGGCGTCGCTGTGCTGCATGCGCTCCGATACGTGGACCTGGCCGCGGTCTGCATCTCCGGTGGCACTCGCGCCAGTGTTCCCACCCTCCTCACGACCCCCCATTCGTGCTGCACGTGCAGCCGCCATCTTGCCTGCCTGCCCGCGTACTGTGTCTGACATGGCTGGTGGCAGTTCCATGCCCAGCTCCTGATTTGGCCGCGCCATCCACCCCTCTGGGAGGTGTGAGGTGCGCTCCCTGGAGTGTGACAACAGTGTGCGCCTGTGGCGCCGGTAGTTTTGGAAGTCCAGGCCACATGCCATATCTGCATTCCTGTACTGCAGCAGGCGCGTGATGTCCTGGGCGCAGAAAAACACGTCGTTGATGTATACGATACGGTCCGCTGGGAAGCCGGATGGGAAGGCCGGATGGTCTGAGAACCAGAGGGGACGAAGCGCGTAGTTGCGGACCTGTGACCGCACACATCCACAGCATCAAGAGCCCGTTGAAAGCTGACGAGGCCCACACTCCCACAGCAGCTCCAGCAATGAAAGTGCATGCATGAAAGTGTGGTGCATCAGTACGCTCCATGCGTTATACCATATGAAAAACACATCACACACACCTTGGCCAGGAATGAGATGCGGTACTCTCCATCCTTCTTGGTCATATGACCGTTGAGGACAATAGTTGCCGGCACGCCTGAGCCCATACACAAACATGCCGCATGCAACCACAATCATGCCGCATCCATCACTTGGAAGGTTACAACACAGGCAAGGACATACCCTCGTAGCAAGCACCACAAATCACAACATGGTCCAGTGCACACTACTACACTTGGCTAGGCTCGTCAGGCCCATGATTGTGGCCAATGTGAGCATATGACCGTCGCTTGCGTCCCATCACCTGCAGCCGACAACAGATGGTCCAGGATGGCTGCCCACTTGGGTGTGTCATCCTCTGATGCACTCTCATACAACGATACATACACCTGCAGCCGAAAGAAAACAAAATCATTTTGCATGATGCTTTGATGCATGACATGGTCTTAACACCATCAACGGCACCACCTCCATCATCTCTTTGTGTGAGACTGCCGTGGGTCAGCAATACATGCAGGCAAATCATCTGCATGGTATGCATGCATGCCTCAGGATGACGCCAGCAAATCATTCAGGAGATCCCCTGCACAGAAATCTGTTACACGGGGTCGTGTACAGCGACTGGTGCAGTGCACCACTGTGCGCCCACCTGATCCAGACTCCCTGGTCGGGGGATGAGCACAAAGCGCAGAAGCTGCAGAATGTAGTGCGGCATCAGGTTCTGGTTGTTTTTCAGGGCACCTGCCACCATGACACGCAGTCCTGGCTCTGCATGCGCAGCAAGTAGAGCCAGCGCGGCAGGAGGTCACTGCCGTGGTGCAATGCCAAGGCACCCAGCCAGCAAGTCTTTATTTGCACACTTGTTTCTTGTCATTGGTCAAGGGTCACTATGCAACATTCCCAATCTGTGGTTGTATGTTGTGTGTCCAACCCCTGCGCATTACGTGTGGTGCTCGTGGCTTCAAGGCTGTGATCAGTGCACCAGTGCAAGGGGATATGGTGCAGCCCGCGGTTCTGGCATACTGGGCGCAGTACAGAGAGGCCCAGTGCATGAGGCACCATTTCCTCCACCTCCGCATGCGCCCCACCGCACCTGGATTGGTTGGCAGGTCCGGGTCATGTGAGCATGGGTAGTGGTGGCCGATGGCCCTCAGGTGTGTTGCCACACACTCGGCCATGCGAGGCAACAGCCCATGGAGGGAGGTGCTGCTGGCCAGGTGGTGGTCTGCTGACTCTGCGTGCTTCTTGGCTGCTTCCGGGTGCCTGAAGGCCATGTCCACGGCTGCATGTAGCTCTTGCCTGCAAGGGGGAAAGAGACAGGACCAGGGGCTCACTCGCGCATATGCCTGACATGCATCGGGCACTCAGCGTCATGGATGCTGTAGGCATTAGCAGCAAACCCAAGCTATGCCTGAGGTGTTTGCTCAAAGGTGGAAGTTGCAGGCTCACAACTGTTTCATGCACATGTGCGCGTGCTGTGATCAGCCCCTCCAAGGCATGCTGTGTGCTTGACGATGTGCAGCAGGTGTGGTTGGTTTGGCGCAGTGACGCAATGCCCAGGTCTCTGCCTGCACAGCACTTGCTGCTCATTGGCCTGTTCCAGCCGCATGGGCTGGGGGACGCGTATGCAGCATGTGATAGGAGCACTCGAGCGCTCCTGCTGCATGCACCTGATTGCAGCCGTGCTGTGCTCCATGGAGGACGCCATGCGCAGCAGGCGCACTGAGCACGCAAAGAGGCGGTGGAGGGGCGTCCCATGTGGCAGCTGCAGCGCCGTGTGGGGTGTGATGAAAGTTGTTGCCGCCGCCTCAGGCTGCGAGGTGTTCTGACTGGTGCTGTTTGTTGCCACATGGTTGCTGGTGTCAGGAGCATCCTTGTTGCCTGAGCCCCTCAACAGATCCATGAAGGAGCCTGTGCATAGGCAGGCCCGCACTTTGCAGGTTCAGATGCCCCTGACTCCCACATGACTGACATGTGTACCACATGCATGCCACACCCCAGCCTTCTTTTGAGCCCAGCGCACACCTGTAGCAAGCGATGCGCCCAGCAACAAGCATACAAGCACAGCACGTGTTCCCATCGGATCAGGTTGATACTGGCATAGAGGCACGCGCAGGAGCTGCATTCATGGCTGAGTTTTTGGCTGTTGCAGTGCAACTGAAGTAAAGAGAATGCGCAAGAAGCATGATCATGATCACATTTTATTATGTGACCCACGCAAGCGCAGCACATTGGTTCATCAGTGCGTCCGTAGACCGCGTCTGAGGTCGTACCCACTTGACCAGGTCAAGCACGTCGCCTCCTTGACTTGTGCAGTTTATCATATTCATCTTTTAATTTTATTGGTTGAAGTGTTTAAATATACAAGCTAAACTGGGTTCGCAGCAGGGATGAGCTTGGTCTACCTGTCCATCCATTGAGGCGATGAATGAAGGCAGCGATGCCGATGATCTGGAGGCATTTACGTCGAAGGATCAGGTGCGGGCATCGCTGTCAGTATGGGCACCACACACAGACCAACACCAGGCAACCACCGAAAATGCTGCAGCACAGCTGATTATTGAACATCAATGCATTAATGCAGATTATTGCGCGCCTGGAGGACAAGGTAGCGGAACTGCAGAGCCTCCTCGAGGCCGAGAGGCGGAAAGTTGCAATCCTTGAAGCCCAGCTGCATCAGGGCCGTCAAGCACCACGTGCCCAGGCTGAGCCTGCTGATGAGGGTTCTGTCGTCTCCGTTCCGCGCGAGGAATACGAGCTTCTGCTGCTGAAAGGGAAATGCCTGGACGTCGTGCAGGCAAGCGTCGTGACGTTAGCCTGGGCCAAGAAGTCAGGGTTTGGGCCATGTCAGCGGCAGTGCATGGCTGAGAACAAGCGGGCCATGACAAGTGGCATGCAAAGCCTGCAGGCGTGCCGCTTGCCCAGGCTTGAAGCAGCCTGGCAGTTGAAGCATGATCTGTTGCCGCTTGCGCGCTCTTGCACCACTCTTGATCTGCTGCTGCTGCTGTTGCTGCTGCTTCACGGTGTGCAGGAGGGCATCACCATTGCAGAGAACAGGGGCCCCGAGTTCCCTCTCATCTACGCCAACGCAGGCTTTGCCCGCATCACAGGCTACAGCGTGCAGGCAACAGTGGGGAAGAACTGCCGGTTCCTACAGGGCGCGCACACGCAGTCTGAGGCGTTGGATGAGCTGCGGGCAGCACTCAGGGCGGGGCGCGCGTGTGTGGTGCAGCTGCTGAACTTCCGCAAGAATGGTGCGCAGCAGCTGTGTGTGGCGAGGCAGGGCAGCGGGCGATGAGCCGTCCCATGCCTGCCTAGCCCTCTGCAGCAGGCTTGGTGGTCAGGGGGCGTCCAGTGCATCTGTGAGGGCGATTGCTGCCTGCGCGGGCATGGGGAATTTGGGAGGGGCACTGTCGGCTTGGATCATGTCAGTCTCTGGCAAGGTGGGCCGTGTTACCCAGTTGCACGTGCTTGGACACGGCGTGTCATGCAGGTGACCCATTCGTCAACTACCTGTCAGTCACGCCGATCTATGATGCTCAAGGCCGCCTCACACACTATGTGGGGATCCAGGTATGGTGGCGCACAAGGAGAAGCACAGCGATACATAATGGGGCAGCGGACACTTCTATCAATGGGATTGGGTCGCCGTTTTCACAAGATCTCATCATGTCTGAATCATAGCATACCTGCCAGGACAGTCACCGTTTAAAGTTCAGCTGACCTGATTGCAATCATGACCCTTTACAGTCGGACATCACCGAGCTTGTCAACCACCGCAAGGCTGAGCTGGCAGCAAAACATGCAGCCCTGCAGGTGCGTGATGTGTGGGCAGCCGAGGACTTTGCAGCTGGAGAGGCAGCAAACTGAGTGCCTGCTACACCGTGCTGCACTTGGCTCATTCGCCCTGCTTGGAGCGCCACTCCATGGAGCGCCTGCGCCACACTGCACCTAGCGCAAACCCCAGCCGCCCGGCTGCTACCTGCTGCAGGCTGCCGCTGCCACTGAGGCCAAGTCCCAGTTCCTGGCGCGCATGAGCCACGAAATCCGCACCCCGCTGAATGGCATGATTGCGGTGGGGCAGCTGCTGGCGGAGACGTCGCTGTCCCCGGCGCAGTGGGACCTGGTGCGCCAGCTCCGGGGCAGTTAGGGTTGTTTGGTCACATCACAAAAAAGCCGACAAAAAAGCGCACGCTCTGATTTACACAGCGTCAGTGATGCTGTGGACAGCACAAAGGGTCATTGCGGGGATGGCCCGTGGTATGGTTGATGCTCAGTAGTGTGTGGCCTGAGGGGCAGAGGTCCCTGGGCCTGCAGGATGATAGTGTAGCAGTCCTCGTGGGCAAAGAGGGTCATGATGTCAATGGGTCATGATGGCCTCCCTCTGTCTCCTGTAGGTGAACACCATCCGCTGCAGTGGGGAGACCTTGCTCACGCTCATCTCCGACATCCTGGACTTCTCACGCATTGAGGCCAATAAGCTGGTCTTGAGGTGCGCGCAACCGCGCATACACTGGAACAGCAACGGTGTTTCTGTGACTGCTACCGTGTAAGCTGCCGGCAGCATACAAAGCAGCTGCAGGCAACTAACTCTGGCAGCGCTGCGTCACGACGTCATGCTGTTTCGCATTCGCCGCTGCAATTGTTTTGAATTATATCGCCAGCGTGTCATTGCCGCACTGCAGCAATGCGCCGTACAAGCTGGAGACGGTCATCGAGGCAGCGATGGAGATTGCTGGGTTGCGCGCGGCACAGAAGCGGCTGCAGGTGCGTGTGGTCAGGGCACCTGTGATCCCACATACCGCAGTGAGCATGTCCTCAAGAGTATGTGCCACAGCACCAGCGTACGCAGCGCGACCGTGGCTGCCCCAACAGACCTGTGCGCCGAGCGCCCTCATGTAGCTCTGCCTGCATGCCGCATCGTGTGTCACACACAGGTCGCGTACCATGTATCCCTGGGGACACCGCGCGTGGTGTTTGGGGACGCGCAGCGGCTGCAGCAGATCCTGCTCAACATCCTGAACAACGCGGTGAAGTTCACGGAGCAGGGCGCCCTCCTGCTGGAGGTGTGGGCCGAGTCGCCTGTTGAGAGCGGTGGCAGCGGCGGGGCTGGCGGTGGTGCAGGGGGTGACAGCAACACACGGGAGGCAGGGACAACTGGCACAGTGCCGCCAGCTGCAGCAGGCGCAAGCAGCAGCTCAGCTGCCGCCTTACGCCCAGTGGCTGGCTCGCAAACCGGGCCAGGTGCTGTGTCTCGGGCTGAGGCCAGCGCCAGCCGCTCATCTGTCCCAGCTGCTCCTTCATCTGCCACCAGTACAGGGCCTGCGGCCTCCAATGCAGCCATGGCCTGGCCCGTGTGCACGCTGCACTTCAGCGTGCGGGACACGGGCATCGGGATCTCCGCCAGCGACCTGGGCCGCCTGTTCCGCTCCTTCAGCCAGGTGGATGCCTCCCCCACACGCCGGTATGGCGGCTCTGGCCTGGGCCTGGTCATCTCCAAGCGGCTGTGTGAGGCCATGGGGGGCGCCATGTCGGTGGCGTCCCCAGGCCTCGGGTGCGGCTCCACATTCAAGTGGACGGTGCAGTGCCGCGCGCCCTGCGTGGCACCTCCAACGCCCGGGGTCGGCCCGGCGTTCGGGCGGCAGCAGCGCACGTCCTCACTCACGCACCTGACGCGGCCCGTGCGCGGCCACAGCGGCACTCACGCGCGCGTGTCCAGCTCAGGCGCAGGTGGCCACGCAGAGGCCGGCAGCCAAGGGAACTCTAGCTTCTTGGCTGGCGCTGAGGTGTCGCAGGGTACGTCAGGCGGTGCTGTGGGTGCAGGGGAGGCAGTGCAGCCACAGTTGGGGGGTGCAGCCAGCAGTGAGCAGCTCTCTGCTCCAGCCAACACCACCACTTCTGCGATCACAAGGGCCGGCAGCCTGGGTGCCGTGGGAACGGCACTGAAGCCACTGTCACAGCCAGGCGCGTCACAGCCGTCACAGCCGCCGGTGGGCCCTGGGGACGGTGGGCTGAGCCTGCTTGCGGGGCTGCCGCCGGCGCTGGTGTCAGAGCTGACGGCGTCCGGGTCCCTGCCGCTGCTGGCGGGCAGGCGCGTGCTGCTGGTGGAACCATGCGACATGGTGCGACACGTGCTGGCGCTCGCGATGCGGTCGTGGGGGTGTGTGGTGCATGTGGTGGAGGCGGAGGAGGCGGCCATCGAGCTGCTGGTCCAGAACGGGTCGCTGGCGCCCGCTGTGGCGCGTGCCGTGCTGGCCGTGCGGCCGCCGTCCCCGCCCTCTGCAGTGCCTGAGTCACCAAGGCTGGGGGAGGTGCGCAGCAGCAGTGCCATACTGCCGCGCGTGCTCAGCAACGGCAGCCTGGTGGCTGCAGCCAGCCAGCAGCCGCGCCCCAAGTCGGCTGCCTCAGGGTCTGAAGGTGGGCCACAAGGGCCGGGCGGGGCAGAGCAGCCGCAGCCCCCCGCCTCCCTCTCCCTGGAGCATGCAGTGTGTGGGCTGGACGCGTTCCAAGTGATGGCCGGTGAGTGGGCAGGGAGCCCTGGCACCCGCTTGCAGTCATCCGCTGGTACGATACACCATTATGGCATGAACTATTGTTTGTGACGAGAAGTAGCACTGCCTTCAAGCAGTACGTCGTGTTCTGTGTACCGCTTTCAAGTGATGGCCCTGGACGTGCACGTGCATGTGCTTCATCTTGAAGCACCGAAGCATGCTCAAACACGGCTACCCACACCTGGCCTACGCACGTGCGTATGGAACGTGCATGTCCCAACAGATGGGCCGTACGATGTGGTGATGATGGACATGTCGGCCATGAAGCTGCTTGCGGCACTAATGCGGTGTGAGGAGTCGGAGGCGGCGCGCATCGTGTTCATGGGCTGGCCGGGGCAGGTGAGTACGTGGGAGGAAGGGGTGCAGTGTGGGGGGTGTTGGGGTGTGGGGTTCAGCTCTGCGTGCATCCCTCCTTCCTGGGACACAAAGTATGGTTTTCCAGTGTTTGGCTGCTTCCCGTAACAGATGATGTGGTTGCCCGTGATGGACCTTTGCATGCACGCGCACATCACCCTTCCAAGTGTGCCTGGCATGCCTGCTTGTGCGGCCGCAGCAGCCCCTTGACCTGCCCCCTTGACCTGCGCTGTCCCCTCACACAGAACGAGCCAGAAGAGCCTGCCATGGACATGGCCATCCCACTAGCCACGCGCACCAGTGTCCCCGGCCTGGGGGTGTCGCTGGGGAGTGATGGGTCATGGGTGGGCGACCTGGCTGCCCGCCCCCCACGTGCTCTCACCCAGGCGATGGCCCAGCCCAGCAGCCGGCAGCTGGGCTACGTGGCTGTTACGCGGCCAGTCAGACAGGGCCGGCTGAAGCTGGCACTAGAGGAGCTGCTGTCCATGTCCCTGGTGCCGGCCACTCGCGGCTCCCTGGATGGAGGCCCCCGTAGCTCGCTAGATGAGGGCCAGCAGGCCTCTGGGCTGCAGCGCCAGGGCAGCTCCGTGCTGCAGGGGCCTCCGCGCCGCATGAGTGCGAGCGGCATGCACCCCTTCTTTGGGTTTGCTGCGGCCAACCAGGACCATGCAGCTGCTCAGGACGTGCTACAGGGGCACATGGGCCCTGGGCATGTCCGCACGCATCCTCCTGGCACACCGGAAGGCAGCGCTGGGGCCTCGCCGCGGGCACCTGGGCACCTGCAGATGCCACCCAGCACGCAGGGCATCGCAGGCCCTGGCATGCCGCATGCCATGGCGACCACAGCACCAACAGGGCATGTGCCGCCACATGGGCCGCCTGCTCAGGGCCCCATCCTGTTGCCTGCTCAGGTCACACGCTCCGCGTCTCACGCCAGCCTCACGGATGCCGCGTCCCTGGGGCCGAGCGGTATGGGCGGTCTGACATCGGCAGGCAGCAGCATCGGCAGCGGGCTGGGCCAGCTGTCCATGGTAGCAGGTGGGTGCACACTTCCCTATCTGCGTCCAGTGATTGTCACAAGGTGCCTAGCCTCGGTGGATGGCATGCAGTTATTTCTGGCCAAGCCTCAACACGCCAAGCCACACACAGCGCGCTGCAAGTTTCGAACTACCAGGATGGGTGCGCCTCGCTTGTGATGCATGTGTGCATACCCGCATGTGTGTCTGTGCATCACAAGCAAGGCTTGGTCCCCGGGCACACCCGCAGGTGTGCGCATCCTTCTGGCCGAGGACAACGCCATCAACATGAAGGTGGCGCTGGGCATCTTGCGGCGCAGCGGTGTGGTGGATGTGGTCACGGCTGAGGACGGCGTACAGGTGTGAGACTGTGAGGCCCTTGGGAGGGCTGTGTCCAGCATGATGGTGTAGGGACAGCTGGATAACTCACTGCCCACACTGACTTGGACACTGCTTGGTCTGTGCACCAGATAATGATGTATGGTGACTGCACGTGTGCTCCGGAGCAGCTTTGCATGGGGCTGGTTTGCGTTCTGTGTGCCTACCTGCCTTTTTGTGCAGCGTGGCATTTAGTGCTTGTTGGACTTGTGAGCACATCCAAGCACCCTCGAGTGCAGCGCTGTCCCAAATGCTTTCCTTATGGCCCATTTCTCTGGCTGCGTTGGCAACTGAATCACCCTTGCACTTGAACCCTGAACACCCACGCCGCCCACAGGTGCTGGAGACACTCAAGGAGCAGCACCCTGTGACGGGCCCTGACGCGTTTGACCTCATCCTCATGGACCTCCACATGCCGCGCATGGGCGGCATGGAGGCGGTGAAGGAGCTGAAGGCCCTGTGGCCCCACAGCACCACGCGTGTCGTGGCGGTGACTGCCGACGCATTTGAGGACACGAAAGAGATGTGCCTGGCCGCCGGGTTTGATGGCTGGCTGCCCAAGCCCTTCAGGGTGGAGGACCTGCTGCGGACCATAACGACGCATGCGCGGCTGGCCGGCCGGGGGTCATCGCCCTCGCCGTCTAAGGCCCTGTCTGCGCACACGTCCGCGGCAATCAACATCGTGCCGTGAGCAGGCCTGAGCATGCGAGCGAACCCGCGCGGCTTGCATCCAGCTGTGCTGGAATGGTGCCGCAGACAGCCAGAAACAGTGTCACTCTGCTGCGAGGAATGCGGTGTCTTGTCTTGGGATGCAAGGCTGTCATCCACCGTCTACTGGTCGCCTTGCTCACGGGTTATGCCATTGCAAGCGGATGTGTCAGAATGTTGTGACATGTGTGAGAGGGCGGCATGCAGCTGCGAAGCAACTTTTGTGTTCCAGGTTGAAGGGGTCGGCCAGTGCCACTCTTGCACGCCCTCATCAATGGTGCAGCCTAAACTGCTACTGCATGTGAACCATACAGAGAGACATGGCGTGATGACCATGCTGTGCAGTCAGGTCAACAGGAGAGGTGAGGCGAGAGTTATGTGTTGATGCATTTGTATGTGCTCACACTTGGAGAGCACCCAGAAGTGTGGAAATCGGCTGTGGGTGCAGCTTGTATGCAACAGAGTGTGTCGGTTTCTATCCGACGGATTATTGGTTGGTTGGTTACATCCAGCACAGTTGCGGAATGCACAGGAGCATAGCATCGCTGAACATGTGCACAGGTGCACAGGAGATTTTCTTGCTGGGCCTCCTGTGTACCATGGTGCGACGTACTGTTGTTGGAAGGTTTGCATGTACCAGGCACTTCCAGTGCAGTTGAGCCGGATGGGACTTGTATGGCGTGTAAAGGATTGTTTCATGGTCACTGCGCCTTGTCATCCAATGGGATGGATGGCAGCGATGATGCTGGTAGCACAGAGCTGCACGCATCCACCAGAACAGCCTAGCAGCCTGTTGTTGTTGTTGTTGTTGTTGCCACAACAACAACAACAACAAGTAGCAGCCTGGCAGAATGGCAACTCAGCACAAACTGCACAAACTGTGGCATTTGGATTGTGCCAGTGCTGTGACAAACGCCTGGCCTGTTTTCGCTCAACGGTTTATTGAAATTCTGGTCATTTCCCTTGCCACCGCTAGGGTTCGCGCATCATGGCGCATGTACAATCGCTCAGTTGAAGGAGCCCCTGGCCTGTGCTAAGTTCGAATGACACAATCATTGTCAGTCAGCATTGAGCTGCACCTGCTGAGCAGCTGAGCGGGACAGCGTGGGTGTTCTGCGCAGAAGCAGTACAAAACTACAAATGGATGCAGCATGGCGTCGCTCCATGACGCGTGAAGATGTACAGCTGCTGCCGCTAGCGTTAGGGGCCTTGAAGGCGTTCCATGAGGCAGGCGTGCTACATGGTGGGCATGCAAACGGTGGCCCTCTGCGCCTCAGCACATACACACGTAAGACTGGACCGTAGAAGTGAACACTGACGTGGCCAATCACTGCACCTGCAGTTGAGCTGCTGCGAAGTGCCCAGCCTCGTATACAGTCGCAATGGTTGCAAGAACACCCGGTCAGTGCCTACGACACAAACAGCAGCTGTGGGGACAATGAGGATTCTCCATTGGCTGAGGGGAGGAAACCTGGTGTACATGGGTAGGTGGGAATGTAACGTGCACAAGGGAGCGTGCAGATGGTTTACTCCTGTTCTCATGACTCGCACTGGACAGCAATGCGGCAGCGTCAACGCGCACCTGGTGTGCATACCCGCCCATATCCATGCACTTGTGAATACAGTCATCCGGCATGCAGCGGGCATTGAGAATGAAGGCGATGCGGCACCCTCATGCCTTGTACTCATCTGATTGGGCTCATGTCCCCGCTACTACAGCAAGCAAAGCCATGGGCCATGCAAAACCTGCCAACTGTTCATGGACAGCTGCACAGCAGCTGCTTGTCAGACATACATGGATGAGCGCTCTGATGCGCATCTCTTAAGCACGCACGCTGCGCATGCATCCTAGTGCTTTTTAGTCTATTTTGACGAATCTTGCATCCCTTCCCTCTTTCACCCACACTCGATCCGTGCGGGGGCGTTCAGAAACCACAGCATGGCAATGCAGGGAGGCGTGCTGTCTTTTACTGGTGCGCACAGCGCTGTCGTCTGCGTGGGCATCGTGCTCCTTGATGTTGGGCTTAAACCCATCAGGGCACCCACTTTATGGTTTCTGCTGTGCCCCGCATGCATGTGCGTGGACCAACTGCGCTGGTGCTGGTGTTCCTGCAGTGGAGTTTGCACAGGTGAGCTAGCTGTGCAGGCTCAGACGCAGCTCCTGTCTGTGTGCATGCTGCAGCACGTCATCGTGGCGCCAGTTGGCCCTCAACCTTCCACACCACTGCTGATGCCCTAGCAACTGCCGCATGCGAAGAGCGCGCTGTGCTGCAGACGACCACGCACCACACCTCGGCAGCTTGTCATACAGTTGTACCTCTGTGCCTTTGTTCCTGCAGAACCTGAAGGATGTGGACTGGATTGCCAAGATGGTGAGGAGACGCACAGAGCATTGGCACCACCTGGCAACTGACCAGGCAGCACTTTGTGGCAGTTGCTGGAGTGCGGAGCTGCCCTAGCGCACAGCCTCGCATGCAACCTTGCCAACCTCATGCTGTGTGCTGTGCGCGCCCCTGCAACACAGGACCCGTACGTCATTGTGCAGATCGGCTCCCAGGAGCACCGCACGCAGACTGTCCGCGATGGAGGCCGCAACCCTGGTACAGAGGCTCATGGGCTGCGTGTTGATTGTCTGATGGCACCCGTGTGGCCCCTCCCGCATCTGCTGTTTGTGCAGTGCTTGTGCCGCTTGGACTGCTGGCGGGGACTGCTTGCTTGGGGCCTGTGCGCAGGCTCCTGCCACATTCTAGTTCTGGCCCCTGGTTCCTTAAAACCTGATGCATGTGCTGATGCATGGCAAGCCATGTGCGCTGTATGTGCGTGGTGGGTTTTGATCGCACCGCACCTGCGCAATGCGCCCTGCAGTGTTTGAGGAGACGTTCCGCTTTGAGATTCTGAACGAGAATGACTTCTCTATCACCATCAAGGATGATGACATTGGTGCGGGCATGGTCGAGCACATTGGTTGCAAGCGCATACCACACAGCACCACACTACACAGCCAGCTTGCAGTGTGCTGCACATCAGCTAATCTGCGTCCTTGCAGCCCTGCTTATTCCCCACGGCGCTGCAGACCGTTCCAACGCATGGGTGAACTTGTCTGGGCAACGTGCTTTGCACGCAGGCCGTGACGAACTGATTGGTACATGCAGCGGTGATCTCACCAATGTGCGCCGTATGGGCACAGACCGTGTGCAGGTCAGTGCGTGGGCGCTGCGCCCTTCAATGCCTTTGCACACAGCCTTTTTGGGGTTCTGTTGTCCTTCCTGCTGCTGCTGTTTCCACAGGAGTTGGTGCATGTGTTCCTGCATGAGGACTTATGCGGATCGGACTTAGCCACCAGCTGGTGATGTGCACCTTCCATCTGGTGTATGGCGCACTGCACATCGAACTACAGAACACACTACTGGCCTTGTGCCTGTTGTACGTGCCTCTGCGCATGGTTGCCGTGCAGATTCCCGTGTACACGCACCATGGCAAGCAGTCTGGCTTCCTATCTGTCGCCCTGAAGTTCGAGCCTTCAGGGGTATGCTCACACCTTGCACGATGCATGACAGACAAAAACTCACATGCATGCGTGCTGTTGGCGTGCTGGCTTGGTCAGGCTGGCATATGCCATATGGCATTCCAGGTAGCCACAGCAGTAAACCACTCCTTTGAGCGCCTACTGCGCGATTTGCATGCGCGACAGGCACCTGCTGGCTACGGCTACCCAGCTGCTCAGCCTGCTGGTAAGTAGGCATTCAACTGGGTGCATCAGTGCCTCGTTCCACGTACGGTGCTGGTTGCATACGGCTGGCAACGGGACTGAGCAGATTGTGTCAGCTTGTGCATATGGCTGGCACACCCATACACACCGTGCATACACACTGAGGCATGTCACTTGAGCGTTTGGAAGATATCCTCGTCTGGCTGCTGCAGGTTATGCCGGCGGCTACGGCGCACCCCCTGCATATGGTGGTGCACCGCCCCCTGCGTACGGTGGCGCATATGGTGGCGCTCCACCTGCATACGGCGGCGCCCCGCCCCCTGCCGGTTATGGTATGCCCATGCCTGGTGGCTACCCAGGGCAGCGCGAAGGTCAGTGAGATGGGTGACATATCCTGGCCATTCGTTGTCTAGACCTTGAGGTTGCATGCTGGCACTTGCAGCAGTCAGTGCTCAACCAGCAGATATGGTCTGGCGATCATGATGGTTACGATCTGTTGCTGATGGTGACGCTGTACTGCCTTTGTTGTCGTACTGCAGAGGTGGTGGTTGTGGAGGAGGGTGCACCCCCGCCGCATCACCACCACCACCACCCCCAGCGTGTAGTGGAGTACTACGAGTAAGAGACTTCTGCCTCTGCACATGTCTATCCCAGCAGTGCCTGCACCCGAAGGGGGTGCATGACAGCTGCAGCTGGTGCTTACAAAGGAGTGGTACGGCATCAGTGTTACAAAGATGATGGATAAGACGTGTGCAGCGTTGAAGGAAATCGGCAAACACAATCTCAACTAACCACTTGACGGTTAACGGTGTACAGCGAACCAACTTCCTGCCATTTGCAGTGATGTAACGATTTATATCTGTGCGGATGGCTCGCCGCAGCTTTGGGACTTTGGCACAGATGGCAAGATGGCCGCTGATTGTGAATATTAGTCATAATCATAAGGCTTAGTACCAGTAGTTGAACTTATGCGACTGATTTGGGACTCCGGAACAATTTGTTCTTGAGGAAAAATGCAAGCCTGACGTGCGGTTGAGCATGGTTCGCCTGTCAGAGGTGCCAGTGTATAATTACAGCATTGACGACACTCGTGGGCTGCTGCTAATCTCTGTGGAGCTGCCAGGCAAGCACAGATATTCTAGTAATAGAGTTTATGCAGGCACAACGCCGCAGTGCTGCTAAACAACTATGCCCATGTTTGATCTGTGCCACCTAAGGGGTGGAAACTGCCTCTTCGATCGATGTGGAACATGACGGTGAAACCCTCACGCTGCGCGCCCCGGGATATGAGCTCGTGAGTTTGGCGTGTGCACTTTTGCACATGGCATGCAGGAAAAGGCCATGCATATCATGGGCGCACACATCCCGCCAAACTACATGTTCAGTCTGGGCATGCAACGCCTTGGGACACCTTGTATGTTCAATCAAGTCGCCATGCCCACTGGCGATTGGAGCCGGGTCCTGTGGCTATCGAGCCCTTGAACGTGGATTGTGCACTCTGTATCATAATGTCATGAACGCTTGACATGCTGCATGCAGGATTTGGAGATCCCTCTAGAGGTGGAGCATGGCTTTGCCAGCCTCAAGTTCCTGCGCACCGCAGGCAGGCTCAACATCAGCCTGCAGCTCACCGAGTTCCTGCGTGTGCAGCGCGAGCAGCGTGCTCGTGACGATCAGGAGCAGCAGCAGCGGCGGCGGGAGAGGGAGCAGCAGGAACGGGCGCAGCATGGAAGGGAGCGCGCAGCACGGCAGCAGCAGCAGCAGCAGGAGGGGTATGCCAACGGTGGTGGCGCCGCACACGGGAACCACGTGCATGAGCCCCGCACTCCCGGCTCCTCCCCACCCCCCGCGCGGCCCCCGCCGGCAGTGCCTGAGCCAGCTGCAGCCAACGGGGCAGGGCCCAGGCCACAGTCCCCACCCACACCCACACACAGGGATGACACCCCATCCACAGCCGACCTGTACGAAGCAGCGAAGACGCGGGTGAACCGTGAGACGGCCGCTGAGTGTGCGGAGGCAGCGCAGCATGCGTTGGAGCTGGGCAACTTCGCGCGAGCTGTGAAGCTGCTGTCCAAGGCGATGGAGCTGCACCCAGGTGACAGGATGGGGTGTACAGCTTTGTCCGGAGGGTTGTGAAGACAACACGTGGGTGGATAACCATGTTTCTCATGCTGCACGGTGCACCATCGGGGCATGGGGCACAGCTGCAAGGGGCGATGGCCTCACACCTCAAAGCCCAAATGCACATGTGCATCAATTCCTGCAGGCGAGTACGACCGCGCGCTGCGCAGTGCAGTGACGGAGATGGAGCGGCACGAGCAGCGGCACCAACAGCAACAGCAGGCGGGTGCATCCCCTGGTCCCTCGCCAGCTGCCACCCGGGACTCCCCCTCTGCGTCCCATCAGGGTCAAGCAGGACGCAGCGGGGCGGGGCCCCGACCCACACCTTCCTCCGAGGACGCAGGGACAGGAGCAGGCAGGCCTGCGCGCGCAGGTGCAGGGGCTGGTGCAGCAGCTGCATCTTCTGGGCGGCCTAGCAGTACGCCCCAGCCACAGCAGCAGCGCCGGCCCCGGGAACCTGGCTCAGGCAGTACAAAGGCAGCGGCAGGGGCAGGCAGTACAGCAGGAGGCCGTGGGGGCGCTGCAGCAGGGCCTGGGGCCAGTGCCGCGCGCGCGGGGACAGCCATGGGCGATGGCGGCAGCAGGAAAGGCCAACGGAGCCAGCAGCCAGGCGCAGGGCAGGGGCCAGCCGGTATGGGCGGGTCCACCCGGCACAGTACCAAACCAGACTCAGGCAGGGGGCCCGGCAAGGCGCGTGGCCAGGGGGCGCGGCATGTGAGCGACAGTGAAGACTCGGGCGGGGGTCCTGGTGGGCAAGGCAAGCGGCGGCATGGCGCACGGGCCGCAGCGGGTGACGGGGCGTGGGCGGGGCCGGGTGGAGGGCCCTCGTTCCTGGTGCTGCTGGAGCAGTTTTTTGAGGAGATGCGGGACGCTGTGGAAGGTGTGGGGCATGCGCAAACCGCACTGCCTGGGGTGCCCTAGTGCCTGGCTTGCAGGCTGTCCACGTAACGTAACAGCGGCGAGTCAGCTGTCCACATTGATGGTTGATATTATGACAGCCTGGACACCAGCACCATGGCAGGCACTGTTGCACCGCACCCTCAAGCACCCTGCTTCATGCATGCACGCCTTCATGTTGACTGTGTGTGCGTGCGTGCAGACGTGCACCCATGGCTCGCCATCCCAGTGCTGCTGCTGCAGCTGGTTGTCATGTTGTCTGTCAGTGTGGTGGTGTTTGTGGTGTGGCAGTGTGCTGCACTGCTGCCTCTGCTCATGACCATGCTGGGGCTGCATGGGGCGGCCGACTCAGTTGTGGACTGGATGGAGGACAGCGCACTTGCCACACTCCTTGTGGCTCTGCCAGGTAAGAGGCCTGTGGGGAGCAGTGTGCTTGTGTTCTGTATGGCTGTGCTCTGTGCTGCCAGGTGTGCGTCATGTCGGTCATGCCGGTCATGCCGGAACAGCTTCTCAGGGAGATCATATTCGTGCCACCTGCAGTATCCCCTAAGCATGCTGCCATCCTGTGTTGAGACGCCCCGCTCGTGATGCATCAGCAGCCCACGACCCTCTCGCTCTCGCTGCTTTACATTTACCACGGTTACCTCACTCATCGTCCATCCATGCAGGTGGTATGGCGATCCCCGCCATCGTCTTGTACCTCACACGCAGCATGTGGCGCACGGCCACCAACCCTGTGGTGTTCCTGGTCAAGTCACTGCTGTGGGAGCCACACTTTATGGTCGCCCTACTTGCCACAGGTGGGGTGGTGCGTGCATTGCATGGGGTGTTGCACCATGCTGCGTGGGGTGCTGGTTGGATGCATTGGGGGAAGTGGCTTGTGTGGCGTGTTCAGCGTTGGCTGCACATGCTGCTCCCAGCAGCATCCGTCACTCAGCCGCTCTCAGGCATGCCTGCCAGGC
Organism: Haematococcus sp. NG2; assembly: GCA_004335575.1. NCBI lineage: Eukaryota > Viridiplantae > Chlorophyta > Chlorophyceae > Chlamydomonadales > Haematococcaceae > Haematococcus > Haematococcus sp. NG2. The sequence continues at coordinate 1,162,864 of QAXD01000007.1, forward strand.
AGCCCCACGTGTGTGGCCACATGGTATTTGCTGCTGCAAGAGCACTCATCCATCGCCCCTGACTCAATGTTTCCCCTGGCATATGGGCGCGGTGTCCTTTTGGTGCTGCAGTGGCGCTGCAAGCGCTGCCGTCCAAGTGGGCGCAATGGCGCGCGACGTTCACGCCGGTGCCGCTCATGTTGTATGCAGCAGGTGGGTGTGCTGTGTCACTGTGCCGATGGTTCTACTCGTGATGTGCTTTGGGGATCAGGGTATGATGGGCCGCCCATGCAGATGGGCTCCACACACAAGCAGGCCTCCCGTTCCTTCCGCTCTTGCCACTGCTTCAACCCCGGTGGCATGCGCTTGTACCAGGAACAGCGTGGCTTGACTTGTGTGCCCTCCGATGTGCAGGGGAACACTGGGCATCGCCAGCCGCGTTCACGCTGTATCTCGTGCTGCGCCGGCTGTCGGACGCCCCTGTGCTGTCAGCCACTGCTTCGGCCCTGCTGGTGCTGTGTGCCAACAGCCTGGTGTGGTACAAGGCGCTGCCTGCAGTGCTGCTCGTGGCTGTGGCGTGGCTGGTGGTGGTGGTGCATGTGGAGGAGGTGGCAGGGGCAGAGCCACAGGGGGAGGCTGCCCCTGAGCCAGGCAGTGGCAAGGAGGAGCGGCACCGAGAGCGCGACTCATCATCCCACTCCCAGCAGCGGCCATCTTCTGCGGGGCGGTCACGGCCTGGGCAAGGTGGGGCAGGCAGCAAGGGGTCAGCCAAGAGTGGGGCAGGGGGTAGCGGGGCCGCAGGTGGCTCCTCCCACAGGTCTTACACCCCACCACCACCCCAACGAGGTAAACCAGGGGTCCTGCTCAAGAGCGAAGTGCCTCACGGGGCCGTGGGGGAGGTCGCGCGCGTGCTGCGGTGCATCACCTGGTACGACGTGCTCAACGTGCCGCGCTTCACGCAAGGTGCGCACACAACTGGCTTGATCATGATCATACGTGCTTTTACACGATGATATTACCATCAGCTCTCTATCATGTTTCTGCAAGTGTGCCAGCCCTAGCACGTTGGGAACTGTCTGCTGCCCTGAGTGTGTGATAGATAACGCTGCAGATGTGCCTGTTCTTCAGCAGCTGGCTTGGTTCAACAGAGAGCACCGGCACGGCATGTATGAAGCATCGCCGTCGCGTGTCTCATGCCCATGGATTCGGGTGTTCTGCGCACACACTGCACACTGCTCACAGATGAGGATGTGCTGCGCAAAGCACGCCGTGCCGCGTCTCTGGCCACCCACCCCGACAAAGTGGGCACTGAGATGCCCGGAGCCAAGGAGGCATTCCAACGTGTGACTCAGGTGAAACCATGGATGGGTGGTTGATCTAGTCGTTGACTACATGCTTCTGATAGTTGGGAGGTGCTTGGCTACTGTGTCTGGCCCATCGATGTTGGGCATGTCGCATCGCAGTTGATGTTGGTGGTTCAAACTATCAAAGCCGTGTATTGCTGATCCACACGGTCGTAATCGTCACAATCCTGGCGCCACAGGCATTTGAAGTGCTGGGCAACCAGTGGAAGAGGTCGGCATATGACCGAGAGCTGCGTACTGCCCTGGCATCCACCTCAACCCCTTCAGCCGCACAGCCATCCACTGCCACACCTCAAGCACGAAGCACGCCCACCTCTGGGCCAGCCAGCACGTCATTCAGGCCCAAGGCCTCAACAACACCAGCCGCAGGAGCTGGAGCAGGGGCGAAGTCATCAAGGGCAGGTAAGGGGCCAGATCGAGCTGAGCCGCACGAGCAGCGGCTGGATGCTTGTTGGTCATTGCGTAGTTGGGTGTAACCTGAAGTTGGCGCAAGCAACAGCAGCAGCACCGGGGCTGACTTCAGTGGCCTGGGCCCTAACCACATACAGCTGGGAGGACAAGCACTCGCGCTTGCAGTCTGCAGTGCTGGCTCCTGTTCTTCACATGCACGCACGCAACAACACGTCTGCCTCGCATGCCAAACTGACACACACCTGTTCTCTGAACCGCTGCGCAGGCACGCAGAAGGCCACAAAGCAGCAGCACGCCGCGCATGACGACGTGGACCATGACGACGATGGTGGGTTTGCTGCCTGGGCATCCTTCGCGGCGGCGACGGGGTCGGGCATGCGCATGCCATGCCCCGGATGCGGCGGGGACCATGAGGCTCACGTCACGGAGCGTGACGCGTGAGTGTGTGGGCTTTTGCCCTGGGCTGCCCTTCCCCTTGCATGGGTGACTGGTGTGCCATGCAGCTGCCCAGTTTCAAAGTGTTCAGCGCCCGATGCATGTTGTGGCCCTTGTTGGCCTACACGCCGCTCATGTGCTTGGCACCCTGTCATGGGTACCTCCCAGCTGGCTGCGGCCTGCTGCCCTGCCTGCGCGTGTAGTTTTGAGGCGCGCTGGTGCGGCACGTGCTGCCAGCACCACGCAGCCCGCAGCGGGGATGCATGGGTGGAGTCACGTGGCTTCAGCCTGTTCGGTACCAACAAGAAGGTGCGTGCGCCCACCACCTTCCAGCACAGGACAGCTGCTCAGACGTAGTTGGCACCATGCTGCCAAGGGGAGCGTAGAGCGTGCTGCTCTCCTCCTGCAATGATTGACGTGTGCTCTGTTTATGGTGCCCTGCTTGCGCTGTCAACGCACTTCCAGTGCTGATGTCATGTCTCATGTAGTGATCCTGCATGCACTGTCATCTTACATGTGCCCAGACCTGCACCTCCAACCCTCCTGACTGAACTGCGCCCATTGCAGGCGTACCTGTGCATTGGGGGCGTGGTGCTTGATATCACCAGTTATGCCCAGTGTGCGGGTATGTTCTTTGACACGCCGGCCAACAGCTGTGCAGTACCATTCAGGTGCGCTGGCTGCCTGTGTACGGTGTGCATGCCTTGGCAGCTGGTCGAACACAAGGGGTGGTCAGCACGCATGTTGTGTGCAGTGCAGCACGCCCTGCTGCTGTTGGAATGTTTCGTCCATGTGATGGGGTAGGTCGTAGGTGTGTGTGGGCTGTGTCCTGGAGCTCGGCTGCAATCACTGCTGGTGCAGGCGCTTGTCGCAAGCCGGGCATCATGATGCATCATGGGATTCATGGCGCATCCTTGCACATCCCCGTGTGCACGTTGTCCACCTGTGGCACAGGTTCGGGGTGGAGACGGGCTTCAGCGGCTCAGCTGGGGCTGGGGCTGCGCGCAGAGGAGCACAGGGTGCGGGTCAGGATCATGGCATGCGCCAGCGCAGGCCCCCCAGTGGTGCAGCCCCTAGGTACCGCTGACAGCTGGCCTGTGCTTTGCCAGCGAAAGGTCCAGCGAGGCTGAGTGCATAGGTTGGTATCTGCATGATCCGTCGCAAGGTGACCCAGGCCAGCGAGATGGTATCTGTATGTCTGAGGCATGCAGGTGGGGTTCATCGCGCGCAGAGCAACAGCTACTCTAGCATGCCAGCGGCTCCACATGCATACTTGCGGATGGCAACAGGACAGCAGCCAGGCAGGCAGAATTATCCTGTCATATGATTCGTTGCAACCGAGAAACCGTGTATCAACAGGTAGTCATACTGCCATCCCCTGTTGTTCTCTGTGAGCTGGTCTAGTATTAATATTAACACGGTGTTTCACAGATGTTTCTGCATGCCAGGGCCTGACAGTCACTGTGAGCTGGTCTGTGTGTTCGGTTTCCAGCTGTGTCGGGTGCTGCCGGGTTAAAAGGCCCAACAAATGCTTCACGCTTGTACACCACATTGCCTCACATCCCTAAGCCTCTTAGATCCCTTAAAAAGAGCGACTTCCAGCATGTATTGCCACGTGTACTGTCGTACTTCTGCTGCAGCGGATCGTTTCTATTGTAATCCGCCAGCGTTGATAACTGGACCTGCAGCACTGCAGCATCTAGCGTGAAAGAATCTGGGATCCGTTGTGGTGCATCTCTGTTTTCCTACGAGAGGCTTCTACGACAATATGACATGTCATATCACTTGATGAGCAAGCGCATGATCAGCGTTGGGGGAGTCAAAACCAGCACGTCGTCATGAACGCAGCGGATGCTGCTGGGGCTCAGAGTGCAGGAGCGCCAGGAGCCGGCTGCGTAACTGGTGCGTGTAAAAAGCAAGATTTGAAATGCAAAGATCAAGAACTAGTCCATATGGATCACCTTACAGATGCCCCCGGTGCTTGGCCGTATCTGCGCCCCGTCGGTCTCTACGCTACCCTGTCCGAGCGGCCGGTGTGTCATGCAAAGCATGCTGCATGGTATGCATGCTGCCATGATTATGATTTTGCACAATTTGCGCACCAGCAAAGCATGCTGCATGCCAACAGAGCTGCAGTACCGCTGCATGCTGCACACGTGCAGCTGCGCATTCTGCCACGGGCGCTGCAGTATTCCAAGCAACACCATGAAGACAGCCCGGCTCATTCCAGGTGAGAGCGCTTGCCATGTTCATCATCATCATCATCATTACACGGCTTTGCGCGGTTAAACCCGCGATGCTGCGGTTTGACACATTTAGGGTTGCCATGTTCATGTTGCCACCAGAATCTCGTTGTAAGCCTGCGGCACATTTTCCGGGAGGACCACAAAGCCAGGTTGTGCAGATGCTGGCATAATCCGGGACCAGATACGCTGCTGTCGTCCATGTGCATGTGCTCACGCAGGACTGTGGCTGTTCATCTGACCTGCTGTACGGTGACGGCTGCAGCTGATAGCCGCCCAGTGGGAGCTGTGTCTGTCATGGTAGCACTATGTGAAGCACTGCACACTGGGGTGAGGGACCTGCGTGAGGGCTGTGCTGCGGCTGTGGACTCATGGTCCAGACATCTGACGCGCGTTTTTGTACTCCTGCGCTTTGTTCCCAAGGTTTACAAGTACAACAGCAAGAAGATCTGCTAGTGCATTGGTTTGCGACATTAGTTGGGGTGGCAACTACATTACATGACCGTTTGGGTTGAATTATTTACCCAGGCTGCAACAACACCCCTATTTTGTATCGCGGTTGGTTGCTTTCCAGGACTTCAAGCCTGTGTCGGCCAAGCTTGCGATCTGCGCTGGCACCACTGCACGTGCCAGCAGCAGCGCAGCTGCTGCACAAGGGCAATCGCCACCTGACCCGGTGGCAGCTGCATGCCCAACATTAGCCCCCATCATCCTTCCTGTACCCCCAGGGGACACCCTGCCCCTGCACCTCCTACTGATGGTGTGGGGTGAGTGCACACTGCACTGCATGCACCTGGCTGTGTGCAGTCAGGCCACACAATGACATCCAGGGCCCGGTGTGTTTCAGCCAATTGCGCTCAGCTGCACGGATGGGCTGTTGCAGTATGGTGGCTCATCACCGCTGTTGCCATCAGGTCGAGCTGGTGCAGTCGCGCCCTCTCACTGTTACATTACAACCTGTGTCTGTTTGTCAAATGACTGATGAAGCATTGGTATTTGTGAGAACGCCTGCTTGATGCGCACGCACCTTGCACCTGTTGAGCCTTGGCACATGGTCTGCTCATGGCAGCCTGCATGTTCTGCCATGAAGGAAAGGGGCCTGGCGGTGCAGCGCTGTGACGTGATGAGATGTGATGTGATGTGCTGTGCTGTGCTGTGCTGTGCTGTGCGCAGAGGCTGAGCCAGACGTCCACACGCTGTTGGGCAAGCGGCATGGGGCACAGCTGTCCACAGACCTTAGCACAGGCCAGGTGTTGGGGTTGGTCCCAGCACACACCACAGTGTGGGCCGCGCACACGCCTTTGCAGCCCACAGGGGCCTGCAGCGGCCGGCAGGATGCAGCAGTGCAGGCCTCGGGCTCCAAGGCCAGGGAGGGGAGCAGTGGCAGCAGAGAGAAGGAGGCTGTGGGCAAGGGGCGAGCCAATCGGGTGAGGGACAACAAGAAGGAGAGAGAGGCGGGGCAGGGCCAGAAGGAGCAGAGGCCGAAGGGCGCGGGCCGGCAACCAGTCGCTGGTGACGCATCAAGCAGTGGTCAGGGTGCAGCAGCAGAGGCGCCCAGCAGCCAAACACAGCTGGCGCTGTACCGCTGTACTGCAGAGCCGCAGCAACACACGGCCACGATGCCAGGCTCTGCAGGGGTTCTCAGCACGCACACACTAAGGTTAGTACCAGCAGTACAGGTCTCAGCTGCACGGGGCTCAGGGGCACGGAGAGGTGCAACCAAGGCCGCTGCCGCGAGCACAGGCCAGTCAGATGTCATGCCAGCAGGGGGGCACAGCAACAGCAGCACCCAGGCCATGTGCAAGCCTGCAGCGCTTCAGTCAGTGACGCTAGTGTGTGAGGTCACACAGACAGTGCCACAGGCATCACATCCAGCCGGCAGCATGGTCGCGGAGCAGCGCCCCAACAGCGGCAGCGCCGCAGCACCGGCTCAGGTGGGCAGCAAGAGGAGCAGGGAGGAGGGGGGCGAGGGTGGCTCGAGCGGCACACCAGCAGTTGGGGCATCAGGGTCGGTGGGGCAGGAGGGGACAATGGCCAAGAGGGCCCGCAGGGGGCACAGGTCAAGCACAGGGCCACAGCAGCCCTTGGCACCCGAGGAACAGGCGCTGCAATTGTGTACACGCGCCAAGTTCAGATACCTGTAGGTGGCCTGGGGCTGGGATCATCATACAAATGTTGTTTGGCTGCAATCCTGCACTGCTGTTCCCGCTGCAAAAGGTTAGGGCCTGTGCGTGTCTGATGTGGTGAAGCTTTTAAGTACGCATGGAAGGTAGGGCTGAGGGACTGGGAGAGCACATACTCACACGCTACGAAATGCTTTGGGAACAGGCGCCCTTACCATGTCGTTGTGCTGTGTGCTGTCTGGTGCTGCATGTGCTCGTGTGCCGCTCGCACAGGTACGATGATGACTTCAAGCACAAGGATGAGGCGCCAGAGGGCTGTTGCTGCCCCTTGTGCCCTGTTGCATGCGCAGACGGCCTGGTGCGCCCTGTGTTGAACGTGGAAGTCTCGCCGCCATGTGTCTGATCACGTGCATCCCTATGCACTTTGGTCTCGGCAGACCTGCACCTAACGTGAACTGGCCGCACATGGGTGACTCTGTGGCTGGCCTGGCCCAGTGCCTATTGCTGATGGCCCGGTGCTGATGTGCCCACGTGTCCCTTTCTGCACAACACTCTTTAAAACAACCTATGACACATAACACTTGTCAACTCCCCCTGGGTTGTCCTTCGGGTCTGTTGCTGCAGGGGCTGAAGCAGCACCTCCTGGCATCCCATGACTACTTGCACTACCACTTTATTCTCTGCCCACCACATCCCACGGCCATCACGGGCTGCCGCACCGCAGATGGGATGGACCCAGTCACTGCAGATGCCGTGAGGACGTTGTCAGATGGTCGTGTATCTGTTCTTATTGTGCTGGTGCGTGATAACGTGGGAATTTTGTTTATGCGGCTGCATGCAATAGGATCAGCATCAGCATGGTTAGCAACAGGCAGCTGACTGGTGAAATAGCGCGATTCATGATAGTGCGAGTCATTGACTCATGACTTTCAACAGGCTAGAGCTGCACTAGCTTGAACACGATGGTTGGGATGCATGGGCGGTTCATGGGTATGGCCACGTTCGGTACTGGAAACATGTGTTTCCACATAAAATGCTGCAGGTGTGCTGCAAAGAACTGCCTGTCATGCGTGCCGCACAACACTGCACAGTACATGCACTGCAGCGTGCTGCACAGGCATGTCCTGCAGATTCAATCATGCGGCACAATGCACGGTGCTTTGTGTTGCCTCAGGTGCGTGTGCCGGGCCGGCTGTACACATCTGAAGGAGACATGATCTTTCCTCAAGAGGACCGAGTGCTGGATCCAAAGGTTGGGCAGGCATACCATGTGGTGAGCGATGTTGATCCGCACTTCAGCTGCACTGCACAAGTGCAATTCGATGGTTACACCGCATGTCTGGCAGCAGCCGTGCGTCATGGCAGTGATGCACGCAAGGCTTGCAGCATGTTTGCCTTGATGTCAGCAGTACTATGTTAATCAGCTGCCCCCCATGGTCAGAAGCTCTCGTGCAACTTCCTCGTATCGCACCAGCACCTCCAACTCCAACCCCTCCTTGCACAAATTCGGGGCATCAGCGCCCCCATGTCGTCCCAACCCCACCTGACTTGCGCGCGCCACACCCTGTAACCGCTCGCGCAGTCATGGTTCTACCACCGCCGCACCCACCCACGCAACATCGTGTACACTAAGACAGCCATGGCTGTGCACAGCCCGTCACAAACGCCCCCTGCGGCTGGCTCCAAGCCGACCAGCGAGTGCGCACCCAACGCTGGCGCAGGGCAGGCTGCGGCTGCGGCTGCGGCAGGCGACAGGAAGCCGGGGCGGCCGAGGGGAGGTGCCAGCAGGGCAGCGGGGGCTGCGGGCGCTGCAGGGGGTGCAAAGGCGCAGCATGGCGGCAACACCAGCACCGTCCGCAGCACGGCCCTTGCTGCAGCCATCACGGGGGCCGCACGGCGGCGCAAGGCAGGGGGGCCTGCCGCGCGCAGGCCACCGTCAGTTGTGTTCGGTTACGGCCAGGGCTCCGTGTCAGACCAGCTGTACGGCCCCACGTTTCCTGAGCCGCGGTACTACTTCCATGCGCGCACGTCAGTGCCCATGGCACCCGGGGACCTGCAGGGGGAACGGCTGGACAGTGATGATGAGACAGATCTGGAGGAGTGGGAGGTGAGTGAGGTGCTGCATCCACCACATGAGTGAGGCGCGTGTGGTGCCCCACGCACAGCATGTGACCCACAGCGTGCATGATCCACTGCGCGCGGCATGCAGTCAGGGTGTGCTTGCATCATCATGCCACACGCGATGCCTGCTGCTCGTCGCCCATGGCTCGAGTGCTGCACATGGTGTAGTCGTGCGACTTGCGATGGCAGATCTTGACTGTGATGACCGCCCTGCAGCTGGTGGAGGCCCATGGCATGATCATACTATGATACTAAGCTTACCCTGGGGTTCCCTTTTAACAATTAATATGCGAGATTAATATGGCTATTCGTCACATCCTCCGCCCGCCCCTCATCCGCAGTCCAAGGTCAAGCGTGACCTCCACAGCATCACTGGGGTCACTCAAGAGGAGCGTGCACTGATGCTGGCATGGAAGCGGTTTGAGCGCGAGAACCCCCTGTTTGCTGACTACCTGGTGCCAGCACGGTGAGCTGGCTGTGGGTGTTAAAGAAAGCATTTTATGCTAAGAGTGTGCAAACGGCTGCAGGGTGCTCTACGTTGCTGGTTACTGCTCAGCGTGTGGCAGTGTGTAGCATTGCGATGCTGGAGCAGATGCCACCTTCCCTTCGACCATGACGCCCCACGCCCCCCTCCTCCGACCAGCCCCTCAGAACCTCATCCCACCCAGAATCCCTGCCCCCGCATTCACTCCTGCCTGGAACACCACAGGTGTGAAGCGTTTGTGCGGGCTCATCGGGAGCAGCTCAGAGCGTCAGGGCCAGGCGCGCGAGAGGCCCTCGTGGTGCACCTGCTGCTGCTATGGGAGTTCGCACTGCTGGACGCCTTAGTTATAGACAGGTGAGGTCACGGAACACGCTGTATAGCGGGTGGTGCATCTACATGCGGGATGCTGGATGGTGGGTGCATGAACACCAGAGACCAAAACGTGGGGTGTGTGCCACACACTGCTCATGCTGCGCTGACTGATGTATTGATCTGTGTGGTTTGTATGTGGACCTGCAGGTGCTTGCACATCTTCGATGGTGATGAGGTGCCGGCCCATAGGGAAAGCTTGGAATCGTAGAATGCAAGGGTGCATGCACATGGTGCGCTGGGTGCAGTCTCTTCGGCTACATTCAGCTCAAGTGCAACACACAGAGATACTGCCCATGAATATTGGTACTGCTGTATCGCAGCAGCATCGCAACTTGTTGTGAAGTTTTTTCTGCCAGCGCAAGAAATAAAGATTCGGATGGCAGGTACTCGCCTCAAACATCGTGCGTGCTGAGGATGTTCAGTGTGTGACGCCCATGAATCAAGTTGTGCATTCAAACAGCTGGTAACTGCCGCATTTAACTCAAAGCCTGATCATCATCGTCTACATCTGTCCCTGCATACATGCCTTCCCTGATCGCTGACCAGAGCGTACATTTGCTTGCATGGTGTAGCCTTTAAAGTAGCAGGGGTGGGCCACAAGGGAGACATCCGCAGCCTCTTTCTTCCCATTACAAGCGTTGCGTGCAAAGGTAATACCCATCGCACATCAGGAATGTCGGAGGACGTCGGATCATGAGCATTGCAGAGCGATGCGCGCAGCATTGTGCGGGGATGTGAATGGATGTGGTTGGCATCATGCAACTTCCACTGCAGCTGCACATGCAAGACACTGGCTTCATGCTGACACTGTGGCATGGACCCAAGTGATCCCACGTGCAGGAACAGCCACGGCCAGAAAATGGCACCTGAGGAAGAGTACGAGGGGCGCATGCCCTTGTGGTTCAACCGAGCCAATGTAGAATCTCTCACTCCGGATTGGGAGGGCGAGGGCACGCCTGCTGCAGGCCACGTGGCCCTGGCACCCTTTGACACGCTGGCAGGAAACAAGTATGGCTTCCTGACCTACACCTTCAGCTTCAGGCGGCGGCTGGATGCAGGCAAAGTGAAGGCGGGGCTGCGGCGGGTGTGAGTGGGTCAGCAGCGACTTTGATTGCACTTGAGGTCCTAGCATCATGCACCAATTTCGTGATCTACATAACATGCCCCTCATGTAGCCTAATGATAGCACGTGCCCGTTCATGCATGCCAGGGCATGCAGTTACACATCCGCTCATTGTTGCACTGCGCACATCCGCACTGTTGCGCTAGATGCAGCCATACAACGATACAAGTGCAGCAACCGAACAAGCGGACGTGTAACTGGACTGTTTGACATCTTTTCAGCAGCAATTACAGTATTGCAATTCAAGCTTGAACAGTTGTGGTCAGGTATGCACCCTCCCACCCATAAGAGACAGCACCCATCCCACCCTACGCAGCCTCGCCCACTATGCGCCACTAGTGGGGCGCGTGGCCCTGGCAGCAGATGGCACGTATGGTGTGAGCTGGGGGCCTGGCCATGGCCCTGGAGCTGTGGACTTCACAACCACCGCCTCACCGCTGTCCCTCTCAGACATCCAGCTGCCCCGCAGCAGCACGAGCGCAGGAGTTGGGGCAGGGGAGGGGGCGGGGAGTGCGCCGGCAGGGGAGGGCGGCGGCGCGCAGCAGGCTGCACAGCTCCCTTCTCAGTTCCATGCCCCGGCAGACATCTCAATCCTGCTCGAGGGCAATGCATCAGGGGACGCAAAGTGGGTGGCACCCTGGAAGGTGGTGGGATTGGACTTCAGTTTGGAAAAGTTCATGCACAATCTCGGACACCTGTGTCCCTCCTGTTCAACCTCCTTGTATCACATGAGCATTGCCCTGCTCCTGGTCACCTGGCGTATGGCATTGACTCCACATGTATATGTGATACGTCACACTTCTCACACAGTCACACTCACACCCCAATACCCCTTGCTTGCTGCTGGCGCATACAGGCAGTACCTGCTGGAGCCCACCACGGCGTTGGCGTCATTCCTCCTGTGCGACCTGGCCCCTGAGCCACACGGCGATGGTGGTGAGGGAAGCCAGGGGGGTGGCTTCTCAGACCCCACCCAGGCAGCAGGGGAGGCAGCGGGGAGCAGTGAAGGTGGCAGCCTGCTGGTGGCCAACATCCACCACGTCCTGTTTGACGGCACCAGCATTAAGATGTTCATGGAGGACTGGGCAGCGGCTGCACGCGGTGTCCCATCCAACCAGCTCCACATCCGCCCCACCAGCTTTGGTCGCCAGTGCTGGGACCAGCTGGCAGCACATGCTGCGACACTGGTGGCCACAGGGCCAGATGGGTGGCCGCAGCACGCATACCTGGCCCTGGACCCGCCCCCACAGGCTGCGAAGCCGCCCACGGCACCAGCTGCTGCCGACCCTGCACCATCCGAACCCACGAGCAAGGACCCGCGGGACAACATCAACCTCGCAGTCCATGTTCCGGGTGTGCGGCTGCAGCAGCTGCGGCAGCAAGCCCTGGCGGAGCTGGCTGCCGAAGACCCAGCCGCTGCACACAGCCACAGCCGTAGCCATGGGCACAACCCCCACTGGGTCTCATACAACGATGTGCTGCTGGCGCGGGCGTGGCAGGTGCTGGGCGGCTTGCCGGGCAGACCAGAGGTTGGTGCAGATTTCCCGCTGTACCTGGCAGTGAACTTGCGCAAGCGGCTGTACCTGCCCCACCAAGGCCGGGCTGGCACAGATGGGGCTCAGGCTGCAGCCCTGCATGGGGCCCATGATCACCTGGCCCTACCTAGCCATGCCATGGGCAACTGGTGTGTGGGTTCAACCAAGTTGGGCCTGAGGTTCAGGTCCGCATGGCTCCTGGCCTGCATCCCCCCTTTGCAGCATGCCCCGAAGATGCACAGAGGGCGGCATGCACAATGTCGTACACACAGGGCACACACCTTGCACTCAAAGACCATGTGGCACACACGATTTGCACGGGTTGCACTGCATGTGCTGTGACGTTCGGCGGCTGCAGGATCGCACATGTGGTCAGCACCCCGCCTGCTGCACCCGCCAGCAGCAGCCTTGGGGCACTTGCACTGGCTGTGCGGCATGCAGTGGAGGGGTCTCGCTCGGGCCTGGGGCCGCAGCATGTCGCGTACTTCCACCATGCCGTGCAGCAGGTAGCCAGAGCTTGATCATGGACGGTGCCTGCCTGGATTGTGTTGCACCCATGCACTATTGCATGCTGTTTTTCATCAATGGATCTGTATGAGCAGGCGTCATGGTTTACTGGCTGTTCATTATGCAATGGTCTACTGGCTGTTTGTTTTTTTGAACGGTGGTACCATGCAATTGACTCAGGCTCAAGCTGTGGGGCATGAGGGCCCCGTGCGCGTGGGATCCAGCTAGGCGCCAACGCTGCAGTTGTCATACCTGCCCTGACTGAGCGTTTCATGCATGATGCACAGGGCTGCGTGGACCGCGTGGGCTTTGGGGAGTTTCAGACGCGCTTCTTCCGTGGAGACCCAACCCTGGTGGTGACGCATTGGGACAGCGCGGCCGCGCCCCTGGACTTTGGCACCGGCCCGCCTGTGTGGTTCCAGTGCGCCAACCCGCAGCTCAGCAACTTTATGGCGGTGGTGCCGGACCTTGCCAGTGAGGCAGAGGCACATGAGCGCAAAGGACCGGCGCGTGCCACCGCTGGTGCAGCAGCCGAAGGGCATGCAGGGGCACACCAGGGGCCGCCTGAAGCGTCAGGGGGTCCTGCTGGCCCCCATCAGGCACAGACGGCCAAGCAGCACAAGGAGCAGCATCACCCGCCAGGGGCCTGGCTGTTCCTGTGGCTGCCCAAGGACAGTGCACAGCAGCTGCTGGACATGCGCGTGGCGTTCTGAGCGCATGTCTGAGCGCAGCGGCTTCTCAACATGTAGCATGTAACATGGGCGCAGAGCGGCATGGCTGATGCCATGGCATATGCGTGTGTGTGCAAGGTGTGATCGTTGCATGGACGTGGATGATGAACCTCACTTGGT